>JAAAKL020009759.1:0-14860 GCA_010016065.2 Carybdea cf. marsupialis auct. non (Linnaeus, 1758)
GGTGCAAAAATGAGAACAATAACATAATCGCCAATCATGCGGAGTTTCCAAACCAGGGGTTTTTTATAGTAACTATGATTAGACTGTGACAACAGGAAATCTGTTGAAAGTAAAAGTACTATCAAGGCTGGTCTCGAATTAACACTAAAAGGTGAGGGGTCTAAATTTAATTTTCAAACGGTCGTATTGATCTTTCCAGTCAAGCAATTACCAGAAAAATCTTGATATAATGTTCATGGATTTACAAAACTCTGCTAGGTGGATTAAAGTTTCTTTATTACAGCAGCCATGAGAGTGGCAATCACACTTGGAGTAAGGACCCTTTTTGATCATCATTGAATCTTAACAGGATTGAGTTTTTCTTACGTAGAAATTCCACAGAGCAACAGGTAAAACGGATACTCGAGCCCAGTCATAACTAGCATTTCTCACTTGCGTAGGCATACTATAATTTCATGTGGCATACAATTGTTTCAGGAGTTGGGCATTGAATTCTAAATTAGACAGTGCTTAGTGAGGTAACCAATAATCCGGAGGGGTATAAGAGCATCACAGAAAAATACACTACATACCATCTGAAAGGCAAAAAAGCCATGGGAAATTACTAAGACTAGGAAGGCATGACATATATTCAGTGTAAAGTCTCTCGCCTTGCATAAATTTGGCTTCCTACGAAGGCAAGTGAAGATAAGTAAGTATGCAATTCTACAGACCTGAACGAAATAGGGGGTATCACAAATCGGGATTCTGAAAAGTCGAAACGGTCTACAAGTCTTGAAATGCCTGTAATATCTCCAAGGATCGTATTTTAGCCTACGTTAAATTATTGTTCTAGAGACCTGACATGCAGTGATTGAACTCGACATTATTCTAGATTGACCATCATAGCAATCCCAGCCTGTGCTCCTTACTCGCCTCCTGATTGGTTAGTGGAACTACATGAACGGTTTCGCTAGCCACATCCATCGTCACACAAAGTTGCTGTCTATGGTTTTCCACTTTCCTAGTCCAGCGTGGCTACGGCTTCTCTGTACATCTCGATGTCCACCGACTCCTCTCGGAAACATATTACAGCTACAACTACGAAATCAAAAGGGAAAAGACATGTCTTTGAGTCTTTCAGCTCTTCTAGTGAGCCAGTGTTGTATCTGGGATAACGGCAGCAAGGCTCAACGACAGGATCACATTGCAAAGAACATTCGAAAATGGAACGCTATCACTCAAATTCGATCCAATATGGTATAATGATCTAATATGGTTGATATAACTCCGAATTAATGGAGTGACTACAGCAATTACATTAAAACAATAAATGGGGAAAGATTAACATAAAAGGGCCTTGAATGTCCAGGCTGAGGAGGGTCCAAGGCTCATCTGGGTAGTGAACTGCCTCATAGCTGGGATTCCTCAACCCTCGCAAAGGATGTGTAACCCCTTTGTCAGAATGACTGCAAATCACACATGACTTCACAAACTTCGTGCGGGCCTTACTGGCACCATGCCATCATGAATGTTCACCTGATTAACACTTTGTTCTGACAATGTCCACATGGTCCTCATGTGCCAACTCCAAAACCTGGTTGTATAAAAAGTGGGGGATCACAGTCTGTGGAAAAATGCTATTTACACAAGACAAAGTATCGGAAACACTCGAAAAAGGGCTCAAATATGTGGGCTGGCGGTGGGCAGGCCACCCCTGTTGAATATGATGCATAACGTGTTGAAAATACTATCTTCATCAGTAGCAGAGATGCGTTCAGTATAGGAAACGAGGTTAAAAAACCTCGTCAGAAATGGAAGGAATAACATCATCATACGAAGCTGGCACAATCGAAACCCTTGGGTTTTAGCAATGCTTCAATGCGCGGTGATCACAACCTAGGGTAAACTGACCCCATAAATAGAAATAACACTTTTCGACTGAAATATTGTAGTGAGGGTTTTGAGCTCCTGGACACTAGAGCTCATCTCGTGGGGGAAACCGTTGGCTTACATATTCAATGTACAGCCAACAGATGAACTTGACGTGAAGCATCAGTAGAGACAATAGTACGAGCTAAGGAAGCGTCAGCTTCAAAATATTGTAATAGCAAAGTAATCACAAGTAGCAATTTTAGTTAAACAAAAGCGTCTTGGGTCCATACGAAAGGGGTCCCTTTTTTTAATAAGGCATACAATGGTGCATGCATCCTAGCGAAATCAGACATATGTCCAGCATAAAACTGGCATGACCCAAGAAAAGATATAACATCATTAGGTAGGAGGCTGTAAATTAATAACAGCGTGCACATGACTAAGCTCGGGGACAATCCCCTCGGGACTACGGGTATCCCAGAACGAACTATCATCTGGCACACCAAACTAACACTTGTCTGGATTTCGGGTGCCTTGAGGCAAATTTTAAGAACTTGTTTGACATGGCGAACATGTTCTTACCGGCTGTTGTAAAAATTAAACATTCATCCAAATGATATAGCAACAAAATGGGAGATGACCAAGTAATCCGTCCAAAAGATCCTGAAAAGAAGCTGGATTTAAACAAAAAATCTTGCAACATTGATAAGGACTAAAAGAAACCCATGTGTTGCAAAAGCAGTAAATGAACGTGACTCTGCCGTAAGAGGCAATTGCATAAAACTGTCACGCATGTCTAAGTAAGAGAACCACGAAGCATCCTTAATCTTAGTTAATGATGACTTGGGGTCAGGAAGGGGGTGTTGTGATGAAATAATGGGCTTGCTCTGCTATTTGACTCTGCTATCCACACAAAGGCGAATGGCTCGTGAATTCCTCCTTGCAACGATAATGGGCATGGCATAACAAATCCGCCAATCAGATTCGTGGTCGAAAGTGACACATTATGGGGAATGTGACACGGCAGCAGTGACAGGAGTCTACTCCAAAAAGAACATGAAACAAAGAAATACATTCGAGATTTACCTTCTTGTCTGAAAATAGAAGCTGACCAGTTTCATCTCTACAAGGAATGACTCCAGAAAAGAAGCGAAACAGATATGATGGACCATATTTTCTCACAGCTCTTCCAAAGCACGTGCTTAGAAGATTGATAACCAGAGAAATGTGAATCATCTTTCGCTTGTTATCTGGCTTTTTGCAAAATCACAGCATAATTCTGGAACTGACAACGAATTGAAAACACACTGCTCGTCAAATATCCGGAGCAATATCCGAACCAACTCAATTCGTAACAGGCCTATAATTGCTTGACAATGTAATCAGCAACAAACTCGCATTAAAATGAGATACATTTAGTTGGGTTTGAAATTCCTGCATGATAATTGTGAATAGCCTTGATATTCCATATTTTAACATGTTCAAGCAATGGCAATGCTACGGGGGCTAGGCCTCCATAAATTATCCAAGCCACCTAGCCCCTTAACTTATGAACTTAAAAACAACATAATATTTGATGCTTTTAGTCAAATGCACTGATGAGTAAATAGATAACTCTCAAATTTTTGTCTATTCCATAATGTTAACGGCCATTGGAAGCGAGGGTGAAATATTGTTTCTTTCTTAACAGCCACATTTAAATATAAACGTACACTGTAGCGTAATATCTGTAAGGGACGTCTGAAGATGCAAAGGAAATATGGGATAAAGATTATCCCCATAATAAAAAGGACATTACAAAACCCATTTGACCTCGACGATCAGGGCTACTAGACGAAAATTTCAAGTAGCTAGGGGTTTTTTGAATTTTCGACTAGTGAGAAGAAACTCATACAATAACTTATCAGCCGCCAACTTCACCCTTTCCAATTTACACGGTCAAGATACTACATCCAACGTAAACACTACATAAGCGTAACTTTGGACACCAAGAAAATTAAGATCCAGCATCAAATGTCTATTCTATCCTGGAAACATTTGATTTCAATACCTATGCTATATTACCATGGTCATTTCTCATATTTAAGACATATCTACAGTCTGTGCCCTTTCTCTTATAAATTCAAATCTGAACACTTCAGGGGACAAAAACTCATGGGTAAGTCTTCGAATTCCTGTCCCTTCCTTTTCAGGGGCATCGGTGTCATTGCCAATAAATGAAGTCTTCTCCTACTGTACTCGTTTTGTAAGTTTAAATACGACAAGTGACACTGCAATAACGACTTTAAAAAGTAATCGAAAGCAGTAAAGAAACAACCCCGTTGAAAAACGGCATGTTGAATATCTGACGTCATCATAGAGTGCGGAAAGGATTGGATCCTACCTTTGACGTTATCATATTTGAAAATATCCTTATTTGTTGTCCACATGAGTACGATGGCCCGGGTCGCAATAAAATGCTAGAATTTCAGGGTGCATACTACCCTAAAATTGCCAAGTTATACTATTACAGTAATTTTCTTGCCAAGGGAGACTTTCCTAGAATCACTTTGTGAGAGTAGATACTAGTATCATAACTCCTAACCGTAATTTGATTCTAGAATAGGACATCTATGGTTAAAAAATCCTTTAAGGAAAGTACATCTCCAACTATTCTAGGAAAAAGCAACTTTCTAGCATTTTACGCGCTACCGATGATCTGGCGTTTAAAAAAATGTAAAATCTGAAAAGCATATTCAAAAACCTCCCTAAATTTGTGACCCAATAAGCCGAATATGTGTGGACAGGGGAAAAGTATCCGTTTTCAAAAACCGGGTAGGTGTGGACGAGGCTTAAGTACAGTAAATATTGGCTGCGTTCGAAGCATATGTCATGCGCAGGAAGTCAATACAAAGTGTAAACTTCAATAGAGCTTGCTCTTTATTCAATTCGATAACCTCAAAGTACAGACAAACTATCATCTCGACCAACGGAATTGTAGTGCCAGACTACCACTTCTTTTTCTTGACCAGTTATCACAATACTTCCTTGTGCAACAGGGAAACGACTACATTTGGATGTAGTATAGACTAACCAAACGAGGTAGATCCTACATCCGTGTTCCTTTGATTAAGCTAAGCACACCACCAAGCACCGTCCTTATAAAATATTAAACTGTTTTACAAAATTTGTGCCTAAATATTCTTACAGGCTTTGTCCGTATTTTATCTTCTTAAAGCCCGCCTCATTGCCTGACATTGAGGGCTCATATGCCATTAGCGAACACAGCTCACTCAGAATCATAGTAAACACGTTGTATTACATCTTTCAGCTGTAATATTGACATAACACCCAAAATAAGGTTTACCCCAAACTCAACCTCCTCAACTGAATCATCATGGGGCTGTCACTGTGAGAAAGAGGAGCATCTGACAAGAGATGTCATACGTGTAATTGGGCTCCAATACAAGCTCTACTACCTGGGTACACTAAGCACGTATCCAGGTTCCATATTTTCATAAACATCTTTTTCTGCAAGCGGAATTCGAGCCTTCAGCAAACAAAATAACTAATAACTTAAGGTCTAAATTCAGCCGGGGCAATTATATAAAAAAATGGAAAAAGAAACCAACTAGCTATTACAGAGTTACTTGCTTATCAGTCTAAAATAGCAATAGTGTTCTAAAATTGCAACGAAAACCCAATTAAATAATACGTTATTTAGCTCTTGTAAAAAAATACAAATCTGTTATTATTGACGTTGATTGCTCCTGAAGCAAAGTAGCTCAACAACGGACTGTGCCCTCGCTCCGTTTGTATTTCCTCTCTTATGATAGCCATTGCTACCTATATTTGTATTATTCACTCATCAGGGGAAGAGTTTCAACGTTCGAGAATGCCTTGCTTTTGCATCACGACTCCTAGGCATCCATGTTTAAACTTTGGTTGCACTGCAACAGATTTTCAAATACCGCCCTATTCGTGATGAGATCCACGATGTGTTGATGATTTATCAAGCGTCTAGACACTACAGTTTACCTCATTCCAACTGTGAATCGCCCTGACTTCCCATGTCTTGCAAACCAGCCTTGAACAGTGTAGGCCATGCTCCTACTTCCCCTTTTATGAGAAGTCAGTAACGACAAATGTGACAAAAGGCAAGGTAATCAAATTCTACAAGTCTTCTCTGATATTTCATCTGCTGAGAGTAATTTTGTCTCACAACCATGCCTAAATAACAGGCCTTCCAAACGACCCGACCGGCGGCTTGACTGGAGGCGAGATATTTCTGGTGGATGCTGTTGCTTTTCAACCTACCATCATACAACAGCTTCGTTCCCGAAGGCAAAGGTTGAAATTTTCAAAAACTGCAGTTTGATGTTGGCGGTGGCGCGCAACAATATTGAAGAGAAATCGGATAAGGAAAGCCATTATTCATCACTATTAGAGCATTTCAGGCACAGAGAAATCATCGAAAATGTGCATTTTAACACCGAGAAGAAACGGGAACGAATTCAGGATTGGAACACTAAACTGCAGAGGTATTAAGCAGGAGCTTAAAAAACATCATGTTGCAACCAACATGGAAAGTTACGAGATGGACGTTTTGGCCGTACAGGAAACACACATTAAGAGTACCGTAGTAACAACAATCAAAACAGGAAAAGGTAGCAAATTTGACTTTTAGTACGGAGGTATAGATGAACAAACCAAAGGAAGAGTAAATGGAGGTGTTGGTTTCTTAGTTAGACAAGGGTTTAAGGTTCACTTTAACAACATAACAGATAGAATATGCACTCTTACTGTAAGCTTAGAAGATAGAAAGCACATAATAGTATCAGCTTATGCACCCACTTTACCAGTAAGTGAAAAGAACCCAGAAGTAAGAACAAGGTTTTACAATGACTTAGAATCCATCATACAGTCAAAAACAGAAACTTGTTAACGATAGCCGGAGATTTTAATGCGAAAACCGGATCAGGATACTACACCCACAAAGAAAGCATGGGGAAATTTGGAAAAGAAAAAATGAACTCAAATGGGGAAGAAATGCTAGAAATTGTATCAAGAAACCAGCTTACTATAACAAATACCATATTTCAACATAAAATGGCACACCGTACCACCTGGGAAGCCCCTGATAAAAACAAGCCCATAAGAAACTAGATCGACTACATCATAACCAGAAAAGAACATCAAATATTTGTTCAAGACTCCAGATCATATAGTGGAATTATGACAAGTTCAGACCATCGACTTGTTCTAGCTAAATACAAGATAAGATGGCATATAAAAGGACCAAAGAAAATAAAGGAAGAAAAGACAGACACAGAAAGATTCAGATGCCCAGAAGTCCGAGTAAGATACCAGGACCTGGTAAATCAACAAATGAAAGACCAGAAATCAGAAGATAAGCAGGCTTGTGTGCAGGGAATGTGGGATGTCATTGTACACACCTGCACACAAGCCTCAAAAGAAGTTCTATGATGGCAAAGAAATAAACATAGAAAGAAAGATCTACATGATGATGAGATACTTAAATTATCTAAGGAACAGAAAGAAATAAGAAAAGAAAGAAACGCAACCAACAACTTAGAAAAGAGGAAAGAGCTGCAATGCAAAAGAAATCAGAAAATGAGAGATAAGATCAAAGATCAGAGACTTAGAGGAGAAAAGGCTAACAGAGGATATAGAAGAAATAGAAGAAAGCAAAGAACGACTCCACCAGAATGTATGAAGCTGTGAGGAAAAGTGTGAGGAAAAAAAACAAAGAAGCAATAATCGTAGAAGACGAAGAAGGAAAACAACAAATGAAGAAATAGCAATAGATATAATTACTGGCTTCCTCGAAAAGACCTTTTATTTCCCCAATCAGAAGGGCATAGAGGCTATAACACCAAAGGAAATGAAGAAGCTGTGAAGATATATAAGGACCTAACTTTTAAGACCTTTCATTGTTGACCTATCCGTTTATCTTCTTGAGACTTTCTCATGACTAGGCATATGTTATGTTAGGCATTTTTACCCCTGACCCTTTTGAAAAGGAGTTTGTCAAACTGCCACAAGAATGTGATAGTACCTTCTTCATTAGTGTATAACAAAAGGGGGCCATATCGAAAGCAGTCAACTGCTTTTAAGACTCAGGAAAGACACAATGTCTTCTGAAACAGGTGTAGAAGGTCACTACTGTTCAAAATATGAATTCTCTCTCATTGAAGATATGTGCATGTACAGTGCTGCACAACTTGCCTGAACTAGAAGGGACATCATCATTTGATATTATGCTGGCACTATGCTGCATGACATCTTGTCAGGAAGGACAAAAAAATAAGGAATCTCATATATTTACTTGCACTGTCATTAGTAACTTGAATCCTGATAGCTTGACTATACGTCCAGGGTGATTTAGTGTGTCAATGGACTATCTATTGCTATCTAATGTTTAATGAGGTGGCGGAGCATGGTTGCTTAAGATCATAAAGCAACTTATTTTCATTGATATCAAAGCAGTACCACTTTGATATGACGTGGAAGCATGCATTTGTTTTATCCGATATTTACATTAAAAATTATTGTATTTTATAGACTCCAAGATCTGGGAAAGAGCATAAACAAAGGTTTTGAAGCTTAGTAATGATTTATGTACAGATTATACCAACCACAATCAAATTTCAATTAAAGCTGCTAGTTTTCTTGGGAGTTAGGGACTTTTTGATAGTTTTTAGTTCAGAAGCATGTCATTTTATACTGTTGCCTATTATTGCCAAGTAGAAAGCTATTGATTTATCAAAAGAATTTTATTGTTTTTGCTTTTGCTGTGTGTATATTGTTATAGGGTAGTATGGATATGTGATACTTGGAATAAGATCTAAACAGATAAACATATATCACACAAATGCTTTGCACATAAAATGAGATGCATATGTGTTCTGTCACTGGGGTAACTATTTAAAATGTTATTTACTCCTCTTGTCGAATTTGCTAAATAAGGGTGATTTTTGTCAATTTTATATACATTCTGATGAGTGCAAAGAATATTACAGGAATAAGTCATTAACCTTTTACAGCATGTTTTATGGACCTGGTATTTTGTTTTCATCACCAAGTTGGAAGTGAAATATGGTCACTTTCTTAAACAACCAATTCTATTGTCTCTCCTGTGTATCGACATTTAGTCCTAATGTTCCCTCATCCCAGCATTATTTCAGGTCATAAAAGTTGGCATGGCACAAAAATATGACACGTCCTAGTAACTGAGATACGCCAACTTTTACATTCCAAAAGCCCCTTATATATATTTATAAGTATTGACTGTAAGGTCTAAGAAGTAATAGAAAAAACTATTTCCTGTTTTGTAGGTAAAGAATCTTGAGAAAAGGGTGAATATCAGATGAGGTGGAGAGAAAGGTCTAACTGGACAACTTTGATAGCTGCTTAATGGTCTCTTAGAGTTGATATGTGTTGAATAATTTTTTTACTGTAATTTAGGTATAGTCTATTTTTACTGGATTAAATGCACTTAAAATAACATCTGGCATTATTCCTTGCTGCTATAGTGATTATTTGTTGTTACTGAGGATGTTTTCTCTAAAAATTACTATATATTTATATATTAACTCGCCTCCAGTCGGGCCTCCAGTTGGGCTGTTGGTTAGGACTGTTATTTAGTATGCCATGCTCACAACAGATAACTAGACAGCTTGTAAATGATTCATACAGGTAATATGGACTACGAGTTATTCAGTACACGAATGCCAGCATTCTTGATCATTACAGCCCAAAGCCTTATTTGCTAAACTAAATAGTTTAAAAGATACATATAACTGCCACTCATGTTGCCAACGAAAGTAAATTTCGTTTATAAACATTTCTTGCTATGTTGAATGACAATCAAAATTACGTAAATCGAAACTCTTAATGCAATTAACACACCTAGAATTACATGGACACGGTTTAAAATAAAAAATAATATAATGAGGGTAACAGATAACTGTCTATGAGACTTGGATTTTCCAACAGCCAGGATGGCATTGAAAAACAGTTTTAAGTTACTTCAGAGTCCTTTTAAAGTATTTTAAGACAACATACACAGTTGTAGCGGGACCTGACGGAATTCGGCCTTGCGACCCATTGGTACAGCATTCTGAAATACTATTGATACCCTTGCATCTCTTCTGTTAACCTCCGGGTTCATCCAATTTTTATCCCGATTGAATGGACTGATATGAACATTCTTACTGTGTGACTCAATGGCGACCCTTCTGAAAGTATCGGCAGAAATATAGGTTGTTTTTTTTTTTGGCTTACGCGTTTGTATATTGAAAACATGGTTGCAAAAACGTTGTAAATCTAATGTACATACCTTGATACAAGGTTTGGATTGGATTGTATGTAGCCAATATGTCTCGAAAGTAAATGACACAGTAGTTAAATGCCCAACCAATGCCCTTATTACTGGTATTAAACGAGTAGCTTCTTTCTTTGTGGCTTAACTACGTGCCAGCATGCATCTTCTCCATTAAGAAGCAAAGTCTTCAATCATTTATAGAGAATAAATGAACTCCTTATTTGCAATTGCTATCATACAGTTACTCAACACTGCAATTATATTGTCCAAAACATCGTAGCGATACCAACGGGGTAAACAGAACGAAGTCTACTGGTTCACCCTTGTTTTTTTCACCATCTCAATACCTTTCATACAATAAGAAGTAAGTACAAAACGTCAAATTTTGCCGTATAAAAAATTAACATATCAAATTATCTTGTACAAATCACAAATTGAAATGCAACTAGATCGCTTCTAAGTCTAACTTGGCATCCTCGTCGGTTTCCAAATTCTGCGTGATGTATTTTGTGATATCATCTTCTTCCATATCACTTACTTCTTCTAATCTGTGTGCGTCTTTTTTCATTGAGAACAAATCGTCATCTTCTGCATTGCCAAACAAATCAGATGAATCAGTACGTTTGAATATTTCATCCAATGAGTCATGATCACGATCCCCTTTCCTGCCAAGAAGTAGATGAAGCAAATACCTTCAACAGAATTATGCTTTACATCAGAGTACTCGAACGGCTAGAAGCATTGTTAATACAAAAGTGTGTCGTAATTTTTGCGAATATCCTATTACCTTACGTTTTCGCGCCCCTAATCTGCGCCAAAATTCGAACGAGCAAATACGCAAAACGCGGGGGATGAACTACATTTCTTCGTGCGGCAAAATTAATGGGGTGATTGTTCTTTTTTGATATGCGCGAAAGTTTAAGTATCTATTTTGAGATATACTCACGGAATACAGTAGCTTCATACCTAAAATAACAAATCTCATGTTTTTCTCTTTCAATTTACGAAGAAATGGAAATAAAATAATGCTGTAAATTGGTGGGAGCACCTGAAACTTTTACATTACCTTACCACCGAATGACTCTGAGGGGTGATAAGAAGTAATTCACAAAGTGAACTCTTTTAGCATTTCGTTGAATCCGACGACCATGTTAAGCTGGAAGTATATACTTATCAACGTGCCAAGAACCGAAGTAAAAATTTTATGACGAGGCTAACATTACTCCTTCTAAACAACATTCCTTACATCTCCCCCAAACAACAGTACAACTCGGTTTCCCTAGATTGGCTACACATATAGATACATACATACATATATACATACATATATATACGTACATACATACATACATATATACATACACATATATACATATAGATACATACATACATATATCCATACATACATACATATATACATACATAAACACATAAATACATAAAACACATAAATAGATATATGGTGGATTCTCCCGTCGATACGACGTATGCGAGCTCAACTGTTCGATCAGCTGAGCAACCTACTCTGTGAATTAGAGTGAAAGTGGCTGAATAGACCACAGTCACTTCTGCCCTTCACGTGTTCTTCAAGCATGTTCAGCGTGACACATGTGTGACAAGGCTGGGATGTCCAAACACATGTACAATCCATCCGATGGGCTTCTTGGGTTCCGTCTCCCCAATTTCCCTCACATGGACTGGGTGGGCCCCATGACTATGGTAATGAGAAGTTGTCAAAGCTTACCAGCGCTGGAATCGAACCCGGGTCGGTGGTTTTCGAAGCAAGCTTTTAGACCACACGGTCACGCGCTCCAAGTTGCTACTACAGAATGCTTAAACTGCATGTTTCTATATAAGGTGATACCACATCTTCGGTAAATCATATGTGCCTTACATGATAGCTCGTCAACTATAAACGAGGAGCCTAGAGGCTCTGAGTGAATCGTGGGTTTCTAACTTCGACTCTACCACCCTTGGGATGGATGATGCTTTTCTCGCTGGTTTACTACTATCTTTGAGACGAGTTCAGTGATTGAAATAGGGTCACTAACAGATCATGATGAGCCTCATACGGATCTTGCACGCTTTTGTTACTATTCTTGGGTGCGTACTTGGTCTTGGTTATGGCGCCTTGCACATATTGAATGCTTATAAGTCGGTGTCGACGTCCAGCGGCAGATGGTTAGGAGCTGATGTAGCTCAGGTGGCAGCGGAAACGCCCATAAAACGCGGGAACAAGAATTGAACCCCGCAGGTGGAAACTTTTTTTTTCTAGTATCTCCTTAAAAGCATAAATTGTACGACGCGTGGAAAACGAAAGATGAGTATGATTTATCATCTCCCAATGTCAACTGTTGAAATGTAAAATCTGCTGGCTAAAAATATCGTGTGTGTACCAGATACACTGATATTAAACAGTAAAACTACAGTTGGAACAAGTAAAAATTTACGATGGAAAAGTTGAAAAGGCATGATACCTTAAGCTGCAAACACGCGATTGAATCCGATGAATCTTTGAAGGTTACTAAACATGAGCAAGTCTGAATATCCCAAACTTTAGCAGTCTTGTCGCTGGATCCAGTGACAATTACTTCACCTAAAACCAAAATATTTACAAACGTATAATATTCACCTTCCCGACCTCATCATTATTATCAGTAATTATCAGTATTTCAAATAAAATCAGTCATTCCATTGTAAAAGGTAAAATAAAATCGTTATTGATGGTCTTATACAGACGTTATTTTGTCCATAACTACCAACTTGGCTTATTGAGAATTTTTAAGATCTAGTGTTAGATTCGTAAGTCGTCAGGGCCTATAGGAGTATGAAAGAAGTCCACAAAACCCTCAATACACTGCCTATAATCACGGTTTGAGTCCGCTAAAGTGTTGTAATAAATTTTGTGTAATGATCGATATTACAGTTGTACGATAAACATGTTAGAGATGGGAAACAACACTTCCTAACACAGGGCATGAAAATCAGGCAATTGATCAGTGGCGCAAATTAATGGGCAGGCATATTGCTGTTTTTGGCGCAGCCCAACTACCAGGAGTGGCGATGTTATTATAAGTTGGGAAGTAGGTTAGGAAAACCCATATAAATACAGGTTTCCAAAGTAAATTGTCCCAGTGATGTCGAAAAAAGGGATATCAGACAGCATAATATATAACTCGTCATCTGGATAAAATCGAATAAAAAACACCATGTTTGTAAAAATGGCACAAATGAGCTCTAAGTGGTGAGCAATGAGTCATACATAGGTTATTTTATTACCCTTTTAAGTGGCATCCTATTACACGTCAAAATCAACCAGCTCTTGAACAGGCACTTGAACTACGATAACGAATTTGTCTTAATAGATTAAAGGTAACATAGGAGGCGAGTTAGATCAACCAGTAGAGAGCTGATCTAGCAGGGGATTGATGGTTTGATGGTTTGATGGTTTGATGGTTTGCGTCCAATGCTACCCTACCTCGCCATGTCGTGGCTCAGGACAAGTGATTCTCTATCACATCACATTGTGTGGCAGAGAACTACTTTACCTTTGAAGGTAATAATACAAATTCATTTATTTGTCTTGTCATATATGTTGGAGAAACTAGCCTTCCCCCTAACAATAGCTTACCATGCATACTATGAGAGAAACGTTCGACACGCTAAAACTGGTAGAAAATCATACGAAATCATCATAATGATCCTTGAAACATCGAATAAATTGATGTAAAGTCTTTGCTATAATAGAAATAATGAGTTACGTGATAAGTGTTTTGTATACATGACTGGTGCATGGTGCATGGTGCATTACTGGAGAACGAGGAAAATACCAAATAAAAAGGTAGGTCCAGCTCCGAAGAATATGTCCCCAATAGCAAAAATTCTACATTAGTTCTTAAAAAAAACATACCATTCGATTCCATACATGATATCCGACCTTCGTGAGCTCTGTATATGGAGTGAACACTGTATTTCCCCGAGCACCAATTTTTGTGTAATACAACTACGTTTGAATAAATGGCCTTCCATGATGACATTGATACTTTTCTTGGCAGATTCTGATCATGCTGAACTTTCCACCCAGAAATATCATGTGATGCATAGACATTTTGTGCTTTTACATCCTTACTAAATGCATTTTTGAAGTGGGTCAACTTTTCGCGAACACATAGAGCGTGCCTACAATTAAAATGGTAACAGGAAAAACAAGTATAACAACAAAACTGGTGTAGTTGTTTCATACGTGCTAAGGGGGCCTTTAAAATCTGCATACATAAATACAGTATATCAATATATCCATCATCAATACATATGTCCTTATACATTATTATACATTATCAGACGTTTGTTACTTTAAAGACGGCAGATTCGTCTAGAAAATCTTTTCATTAATTTTACTGCCATTCTCAGATAATAATAATAATCAGTTAACAATTTAAATAATCCCTTAGTATTTACAACAGGCCACGAGAATGTATATCATAAAATTGTTGTCGTTATGTTCTTTGTGAAAGTTCTCTCTTCTTGTATGCACTTAATATGTCTCAAATGCTGTAACGAATTAATTCTTGTCCATGAAAGGGTTTACCGATAAGGTGCAGATAATTGCAATGATCTCGATCTCATCATTCTTACAAGTAGATTTGCATTTACCATCACCTGCTCTTGTTCATCCATAGA
>JAAAKL020009760.1:4694-14860 GCA_010016065.2 Carybdea cf. marsupialis auct. non (Linnaeus, 1758)
ATGTCACGTCGTACTTTTTGGGGGTGTTAGGGTATATGTAAACCTTTTTTAAGTTTGGGGAATTGGTGCGTCAAAGTGTGATTAAGGTTTTGCACAATGACCAGGATAAGAAAGATATTTCACGTCGTTTTTTCATTCAGTAGTCGCTTACTCAACTTGTTGCAGGTCGCGCATTAAGGTAAGATACTTTCTTGCCACAAAGTGCGATTTATGCCCATTCTATTCGGCTGGTAAGTATTACTTGGTGACCAAAGGTTTATCTTTGTCCTCGTTAATAAAACTTTTTAGCCTCTGAAAGGCTAGCCAGGGGACTCTTGTCCCCAAGGTTTTCAACGTTTGTATGGATTTAGGACTCCTTAAGGAGAGTGTAAGTAAAAACATGAATCTCACACAACTGGAAAAGCGTGTAAATATAGAGTGCGTAGAAAACCGTATGTTGAAGATGTGAGAAAGGCGACATAAATGTCAGACTTACTATTTTCTTGCAGTTCAATAGCCGCACACGAGATGGCCGGCGGACATCAGTATCTACTTTCTTGCTGCCAGTTGCCTCAGCGAGACCAGAGTTTCGGGGACAAAATTATTTTCTTAAATGTATTTTAAAGTGATCTTCTTTGAAGATTTTTGTAAGGAAATAGTCATTAAAAGTTTATAAATACGTCTGAATTGGCTCTATTGGATCTTGGTAAATCTTTACACTACTAGCCATCAATTTCCTTCCATTATCGACAAAGATAAGGGGCTTTAAATGTTTCAACTTTTTCTATAGAACATGTATATTAGGATACCTTAGTGCTTTCTACTTTGACTACGTCATGTTTACGTGAGTGAGAAAGATATGATCATTCGCTATCGCCCCCTTTTCATTCTGTTGAACTTGTTACTGTCAGTTTCCTGAAGGTGTCCTACATGATAGTTTTACATATTTAAAAATTGATTCTTTAAATATGATGGGTATTGTCATGCTTTTCTTGGGGGTTTTTACAACCCTTCAAACCTTCTACCAGTTTACAATATTGTTACTATATAAGATATCCAGGTATACGTAGCATTTTTACGTTAGTGAGAAAGAGATGACCACTCGCTATCGCCCCCTTTTCATTCTGTCGAACTTGTTACTGTCAGTTTCTTGAAGGTGTCCAGTTTACAATATTGTTACTATATAAGAAATCCAGGTATACGTAGCAATACTGGACATATCGAAACATCTTAAAACACATTCCGTGTAAATTAAATTATCTTGAGTGAACATGTAGGAATCCTGTAACGACGTTTAGCAATGAAGCAGAAAATAGACAGCAATATAGCACTTTTTTAATTATGGTTAATTTTATAGTAATTTATTTTTGTCACTTGTAAAAATGGGCTGGGGGCGCCTTTGTTATGGATGTTAAAAACCAGGAACTTTTCGTAACATTACCGTCTGTAGATTCTCATTGACTAGAGGGTGTATAACAATGCTTTCTAGGTCTCTTCTGTAGGAGTAACCAAGATACAAATTACAAGTATAAGAAAAAAAATTCACAAATCATATAGAGATCTAAAGCAGATCCCTTAAAATAGTGAGAAAACCCGTAAGACGTCTCTCCTTACCTGTTAAACTATATTGCAAAGCAAATCCTGCTTCTTGTCCACTATAATCACTTTCAAAACAAACAGTCATTGTACCTCGATTTGAAAATGAAGGCACTGTAACTTTTCCACAAAAGTTCTTCATTATCTGATTGCTGGATCCGCACTTTGTACCGGAGTAGAAGGAGAGAAAGTCATAACTGCAGTAGAACTGCACTTCTAGTTTAAACATTCTCAACCAAATATTAACATTCAGTCCCATTCCAGCATGAAGAACCCATGAGCATTTTAACAACGGGAGGTAGTTATTGGGATATCCAGGGGAGTAAATGAGTCCTGACGGATTTTTCTTTCCAGTGAATGTGAAGTTAACGGAACAAATTCCTAAATGACAGAAATAATAGAAGAATACATGATGATACCGTTTCATTGTAATTTGTTCGCTGTCCATTTGCATGAAACTGTAATAGTGGTCCGTAGAGTAGTGTGCTCTTTACACTATTGGGAGGGGTTGTCGAGGGATGTTAGGAGTTGATAAAAATCAAAATCGTACGGATTGCAGCAGAGTATTTAGCTTACATCTACTTCAAAGATGACCTGCCAAATACTTGCAAAGTTGGGACGATTTTAATTGCAAAGGTGTTTATTGTTTGATGGAGAAAGGCAACAGACGAGGAGATCGAAAATAACGTTAGAAGGAAATATTTTTAGGGTATGTCATCACTTAATTGCCTCTAGAACCCACCCCCTGCAAGACATGCCTCTGATTCAATCTTCTCGCTGTCTCATAAATAAATGCTAGAGTGGCATAACTTTAAGGAAACATTACATTAAACATCACAAGGATATTCCATGATGGATTTCAAAATCTTGTTTATTCGGAAGAAATACTCGAGAAAAGTAAAAAAAAGACACCATCGGGATCCAAAACTGGACCCATGCAACGTGCTGCTCTGAGATATGGTGATACGGCGATAATATGAGCTTGCAACTTTCCAAATTAGCTGTCAATTATTAACCGATGGATGTTAACAGCTTTGCACGATTTAGAAAGCAGTCTCTGTGTGCTCTTTTACGTGACGACGGAAAGACTGCCACCCGGACGAGTACCCTGACCAAGCCCACTGCAAATATGAAAGTGTCATTGAGGAGAGAGTCTGAAATGATACTAGAGATTTTTTACTTAATACGAACATAAGTATAAATCTTGTTTACTTAAGGGAACCATCAAATTTCCTATTAAAGATAAGTATTGAAAAAGAAACAGTCGCAGGTCTGTTTAAATGTCGCAATTTGATCTCCGACATTCTTTCAGTATCAACGTCAATGTCAAGGAAAATCTAAGAGTCTATACGTCAACAATTTATATAAATATTATTATCTGAAGTCATGCAAATATTTATATAGCCTTCATTTCAGATTTGACATTTTTTATTCTGAGCGCATTTACTTGGCTTTACATGATATTCTCGACGTTAAACTACATGGGAAATGTTACGTAAATGACCCTAATAGTAAGAACATAATTGTTAACTTGTACGACCATATCCATTTTCCATAAAATCTGTTGTGCTATAATTTATGGTATACAACATTTACAAAGATTGCACGAAATAGCGAAAACATTTTAGTGTGTGTTCGCTAAATGTTTTCGCTATTTCGTGCAGTTTTATTCTTTTGCACCACCAACAAACTCTTTACAAAGATAGCAATGATAAAAATGGTGAAAATGCGTTACCATGAACAACCAGTCAAACAAACAGATTTCATTACACGTTTCTTAACCACATTTATACCATCTGACAACCACTTGAGAAAGAAAGGAATCCCAACAGCCCCTTTGCAATTCAATTGTTTATTATGAGAAAACCTTTATTAATTTTGAAATACAAGTGGTTTTAAGTGTTCTGCCACATTCTCTGTACCTGTTGGTTTCTCCAGTATCTTCTTTAAAGTTGTAGAGGCAAGTTGGTCTGTCTTTGGATAAACTTGATGAACTCGTGTTTAAATTGATGCAAACACCATGTTTAGTGCCATTATTGAGGTTGCCCACTCCATTTCGGGTTGAAAAAAGTGCTTACAACTTCTACCAGAGCTACAGAGCATCATCAGGAGGAACCACGTCCGGTTTTGGCTCCTACTCCTCTACCGTTTAAATGACAAATACACCTTAAAATACTGAACAAGTTAAAAGCGGAGGGTATTTTTCGTCGTTAAATGTTACCAAATTTCCAATATAGTATTTTCAAATATCTATTTACAGATCTCCTGAAAAGTTTGTAGCAATGATGACATACTTTCTTTTTTATCAAAATTGCTTCTTGTCATTTTTTTTTTTACTTGCAGTTGTTTACAGGCAGCTTCGTCGTATAAATATCGATCTTTCTTGGTTGGTTAATGGTTGGTTGGCGAAAAAGCAAAGATTTTTAATACTACGCAGAATTTGAAGGCAGTGTCGACCTGGGGAGAACAGGGGTATGTTGACTAATGAAAGCTCAACCAGTGTCATTGTCCATCATTAACAGGAATCTTACGTCTTAAGTTTTTTTGGTTTTGGTTTTTTGTGGTATACTCGATTTCGATCGTAGCCTATTGCTCAGCCAGAGCGAGCAACGTCCTGGAGAGAGAGCACATTTACAGGGGTGGTCTCCCATTGCCTTCCCCAACCGATAGTCTTTATATCGGGTTAGGCGGGATTCGAACCCACAACCTCTCCTTAATCACTAGACGACGGCGGCACGACGTCATGAGTAATGGGACCTAAAATGTGGTAGTAATACATATTGTTTTGTAAACTATTAAAATTTTTGGAAAAGTGTATGAAGGCCATTCAAACGTGGTCTGCTTATAATGAGCTAAAGTAAACTGAAAGCTGTTTCAGGATGGACCGAGAGGATCTCAAACACTTATAAGACAACTATTGGTGTCTGACAAGCTTATAATGTGGTTCTTAAATTGTTTAAAGATAAGCCTAATTTCCAATACTCAGATAAATCTCTGTCATCAGTATAATTTTGATAAAGTTACTAACGTTATCATATGCACTTTATTTTACTTGTTGTATCGCTAAAGAAATGGTTGAACCGGCCTGAAAAACGTAGATTAATATTTTATATATAATATTCTATATTTATCTTAATTATAGTCATATTTGTAATTAGTTTTTGTTGTATTTTTGTTTATATTTTCCTATTAGCACTTTAATGTTCACTTTCAAATCTCGTTACCCTTACAAGCCTTCCAAAGCCTAGTTAAAAAGTTATACAAGCAGGCAATTTTATGGTGTACATGAAGGAGGTAATAGCAACTTCATGTTTGTTGTGAACCAATACGCTTAAGAGCGCAATACTTCATTGCAAATGGTAATAATTTATTATTATTATTACAGTGTCATTTGTCTATAACGTATTGGACATATTCAGGGCCTATAAATGTTTTGTTAATCTCAAACCATCAAATTCATATAAGTGATGATTTGCTGAGAGGAGATGTAGCTTATACAAAATTATTTATGGAATTGTCTTTTCATTTGGGAAGCCTTGCAGCTCAACATAACCTTTCTTTCATTGGTAATTGTGTAACAATGATTATATATGACATGTAAAACTAACGCATGAACATTGGAAAACTAACACGAACCAATCAGCACTACTACAGATTCTTTAGTAACCAATCATTAACCATATCTTTCTTGATTATAATTCTTATTGGCTGTAAAGATTAAGTAAATAGATTTCCCGATTTATTGTGAATGAGCTTGTGCGACAGACCTGTGAGATCTATTGGCGCGTTCATACATCTCAGTAATAGATTGTGAAAAAGAAAATATTAAACTGAATTTTACTTGTCTATCATCTACAAGCGGTGCCAGTGAGTTCCTACAAGCAGTGCTAGCGAGTTCCTATAAGTAGTACTAGCGAGTTCCTACAAGCAGTGCTAGCGAGTTCCTACAAGCGATGCTAGCACGTTCCTACAAGCGGTGCTAGTGAGTTCCTGTAAGTAGTACTAGTGAGTTCCTACAAGCGGTGCTAGTGAGTTCCTATAAGTAGTACTAGTGAGTTCCTACAAGCAGTGCTAGTGAGTTCCTACAAGCGATGCCAGCACGTCCCTACAAGCAGTGCTAGCGAGTTCCTACAAGCGGTGTTAGTGAGTTCCGTCAGGACTAGCGCCATATAGAAGGGCGCATGTTAGACTTGAAATGAGAGTGTCTCCTTTTTCTAGTGCAGCAATGTCATACTTTAGCTACGATCTGAAAGGACTCTAGGCCAGATGAAGTTTTACAACCCTCCTTTTGTTGTAGTTGGCTGTGACCTAGGCGTCAGGTGCCTTGTGTTCAACCTGTAAGCTCTGAATCGTTGCCACCGTTCCCTGTGCTTAGGTGGTTGTCTTACTTGGCAAGTTGGGCGTTGTTTTGGGGGATCTTGGTTTTGTCAGTTAGCTAATTGCTGTTCACTGTGGCGTGAGGACCACTGAACGCTATTTGCTGTGGTGTGAGGACCACTGAACGCTATTTGCTGTGGTGTGAGGACCACTGAACGCCTTCGCTGTGGTGTGAGGACCACTGAACGCTATTCGCTGTGATGTGAGGACCACTGAACGCTATTCGCTGTGGTTTGAGGACCACTGAACGCCGTTCTCTACCCAGGATGCCAAAAGTGAGTTTTGAACTGCTTTGCATTTTCTTGGTTTGCAATGTCAGTTTTATCTTGCGTTGTATCTTACTCTATTTCATAATTTGCGTATTATTATTTATAGTTCGTACCAATATAAGAATCAAGAAAAAGCTCGGAGGAGAAATTGGATCTATTTGATGTGCTACAAGATTGCTGGGAAGTACCTTTTTTGCTTTATGTCTAGTTTATTGCATCACGAATATCCTGGGCAAAAATACCTGTGGGCTTACGTGGAGCCTACACAGCCGACCAATTCTATATAAAGTATATAGTCTTGACTTTGAAAAACTTAGTTTTCAACTAACGCCTGTAGTACCTACCTGTATAATCAATAATAAAGCCTCTGTAGTTATCCTTTGCATTTGTGATGAGGTTTACTCGTAATGTGTTGCCAGTAGTTCTGACTGTGATTCCTGACTTCCAGCCACAATACGTCCCCAAAACAGTTGCATTAGAAAGTGACCCATCGTACAAAGTTACGTAATCACCAGAATCACTGCATTTAGTATCATATTTCTAAAATAAGGAAAGCAAATCATTACTTAGAAAAATCCTTAGAATTATATAAGAAAGATCTTTGACACAAATACATTATTAGAAAGCAGCCATGTATATGATGGAAGAGTTTTAAATTCTTGACGAGTATCACGTAGGTGTTTCGATATCATAAATTTTATTAACAATCAATTAACTGCTCTAAAGTGTGAAGGAACAAAGATTCAGTTTTATTTTATTATGTTTACAATTATAGATTAGTTTATAGCTAGAGAAGAAGGTAAGGACTTGTTTTCAGGATAATCGTCGGGCATATGCAATTTTATCATCAACATGATGTGTTGCTTATAACTATGCTTATAAATGATCTTACCAATGAATCAGTCACGGAAGCATGTACAAAACCTGTAAGAATATAGTATAGAATCCTGCCACCCACACATATGCTTGAAAAACGTGGGTTTTCTGTTTTCAAGTGGCTTAGAAATCTAAGAAACTAGCTGTTAGTTCATTCCAGGGGTGCGGGAAACCAAAGTCGACGTTGTATTGTAAAATATACCAAAGTAAAACCGTTGCTTTAGTTTCTCATCTAAATGATGAAACGCCTCTTCGTTCAGCTGACCAAGTCACATTGGTGCTTATGTAATCATTGGTGTACGTAGCTATATATGGAAATAAAATCCCAGCACAAGGTGCTTACATGAAACATAATGATATAAATAATCTCACTAACTGTCCATTTATTCTTTCACCATCCTTGGATTAACTTGATTACAAGTCAGAAAGCGCGTTTGCTTAAGCCCTCACAGTAAACAATTAGATATATTCACACCCACAATAGATTTCCTACAAGACGGAGAGAGGAATTGAGATTTTTTTGTTCACGTTTACAGACGAGTAGAGTTAAGAGCTGTTTGGGCAGAAGCTTGAATTAAGAAAAAAAAGAAGTGAAAGCAGAAAATTCAGGCATAAACAAAGAGTGTAAAGAGCCAGTAGAATGTAGACGAATCGTAGCAAATGGAGGATTAAAAAAGGGTTTTGCCAGTTATAGGTGAAACTTCCCAATGGTCTGACAAGTATGGAATTGACGTATAGTCTGACCTGAATATGACTCTTGTGCCGAGCCCTTATTTTTATTTTAAACTTTTATTTTCCGCCTGGATTACAGAAATGCATATATAAAAATATGAGTTTGCAAACTTCTTTTGGAAAGTAGATCTCTTTTGAAATCTTCATCCACTATCATAAAGACACATCCTCACGAATCCCAGGGGGAAAAATATAGCAATACCGAAGTAATGTCTTCCCATTAAGTTGTATTCAATAGGTCTTCTACAAAGTACGATCTACTGTTACGTTGAAAAGGCCACAGTTTACATGCAGCAAGGGTGATGTTATTCATACAGACATGGACAAAGTTTATCTTGTAGAGACCTCAACATAGGCGAAAAATTTCAAGTTAAAGTGGTGATGAAAGAGACGGAACGGGTTAGTGAACAGAATTCAACTTGTCAGTCGTATCTGGAATTCGACTATTAAAAAACTATTTTTTAAATTTCCGATTGTAACAGAAAAGAGTACTTGTGTAACTATTATCAGGACTGAAGGATGTCATGTTGCAATTATTAAACGTGATTTTAAATATGTCTTTTTAACGTTTCATGTCGCCTTCTCCAGAGCCAGGAGCCAAGAGCCTGAAATCCAAAGTAATACGCAGATAGCAATTACTATCAATCCAGCCATAGTCCAGCAAAAGGCTAATGGAACTTATTATATCGTCGAATTAGATAAGACTCGCATTTGTTCTTACACCTAAAAGCCAATTTGTTATTTTATCTGCTATCTGTATGTTGATGTGTAATTCGTTCGTTTGCAACTTTGAACTACCTACATTGAAGAGTACTGAAAACCAGGAATTTCTATAGACTACCTCTTTTTCTTACTTGATATTAAAGAGAAAATGTCGGTGTTCTCTTCAGGCATGATAGTGACTTGGATAATTATACGAGAGAGTCGAAGGAATTGGTCAGTTTTTTTCTTTCTTTTTAAGAGAATGCATACAGTGTGGTCATTATTGATAACAACATCCGTTGACTTTGACAATACACTGAGAACATATGCAGCAACTTCCCCAAGTAGAACAACTCCTTGTAGCATATTAAAGATGGGTATAGTTGTTATTTTATATCTTATCACGGCTATTAAAAATAGCAACTTGTATAAGGATACTAGAGGAAGATCACCACTTGCATTTGAAACAGTAACTGGCGTCTTTGCATGTTGCACTTTACCAACTGAGCTAAGGCAACAAGGATTATTACTAAGTTTAATTCTTTAGTTTCTCCAGTTTTACAATGCTTTTGAAAGCAGACACTCACAATTAAAGCGTCTTAAAACCAACATTGAAAATTCAAGAAAACTAAAGTGATTTCCATTTCATATCAAACCAACTGCTATTGATGTACAATCATGTGTCTTGCGCTAATAACTATTAACAGATATTAATTCACGTCATCTCTTACGTCCAACATTTTAGACGAGTATGGTAAAACTGGTCGATTACTTACATTTCTATCTTCGTAGGAACTCATCTGAAATGTAAAAAGACACATGTTAGCTTGATGTGACCACAATAATTAATGGAAACAAAAAAGAGACAAGTGCTTTTTGATGCCATAGAAAGTTACTGGTTTTCGCACCTGCTTTAGGAGAGCAGACAGCATCAATTCCAAGTACATCGTCAATCAATAATTTTTGTGGATCTTTTTACGTGCGTTGGTTTATCCTACCACTCTTAGCAATCTTCGCAGCTTGAACAGCACATGTGGTTAAAAATAATGGAGTTTAATATATGTAATTACTTTTTATTAATAAGATTTGATTAAAGCACTCCGGGTAGGCAAATATATACTTCTCTACTTTTCTTTCTTAATTTCCTATCCATTTACATAATTTGATTTTAATGCCGTTGCTATTGGTTAAGACCTGCTGTTTATTTAAAGATTCCATAAATGTAAAGAAGCTTGGCGTACTAAATTATTACTCATAATTGACTTGGATGACATCGTTGTGGGAGATTCAGCATAGATTGCTCATGACTTAAATGCAAGATCTTTTGTGACCTAAACCTGTTTTATTTAAAAAATCGTCGTTCTCTGCCTCGATGATGCGATACTATTATTTTAACTGAGCGTTACCACAACTTTGAGAAAATAACTAATGTTTTCTGTTAAATCATACTAGACAATATTCTAAACATTTATTATACTATATATTATACTATATATTATACTATATATTATACTATATATTATTCTATATATTATACTATATATTATTCTATATATTTTACTATATATTATTCTATATATTTTACTATATATTATTCTATATATTTTACTATATATTATTCTATATATTTTACTA
>JAAAKL020009761.1:0-14858 GCA_010016065.2 Carybdea cf. marsupialis auct. non (Linnaeus, 1758)
TTTTCATATTCCGTATTCACTTTTAAATTCATGAAAAGTACCAATGGAGACTGAAGCTGCATAAAAAGTTGAAAAGGTCGTATTCACTACTGAATACGGAAAGGCCACATTCCGTATTCACTTTTAAAGACTTGAAAAGCACCAATGGAGACTGAAGCTGCATGAAAACTTGAAAAAGCCGTATTCACTACTGAATACGGTTAATCAAAAATTATTGCTTAGAGCAATCTAAGAATTCTATCTTGTGAATAATAGTTTAAAAGCTGCTATTTAGGTGGTTTATAGCCTCCTAGATTTATTTCTGAGATTTACCGTATCTTCCTGTTTTCTAATACATTTTCATCTTCGAAAAGACATTCTGAGCTTAGGATATTCGAATTTCTATAACTTCATACCAAACAGATATACATACCAGCATAAAGCATCATTGACATGAACGGAAGAACTTTTTCCGCGAGTATTACAAGTGATTGGCCACCGTGCCTGAACTTGTTACTTGTTGTTACGCTTACTAAAACTTGACAACTACAGCTAAATACGCTTTAAGGTTAAACATGGTTAGTTTCTGGCCATTGTTACTACCCTATCTTACGAACTGACCAGAATTATATCTTACATTACAACTTTTTTAATGTTTCCATGTGGAATGAGAACACGTGATTTCATAAAGTGGCGTCATTGGTTCACACTGCCTCCTTCTCTAAGGCATCTATTCTAGTCACTTCTTTGTCTGCTCCGTATGGGCGGCAATGAGCGGGGACTGGGTTTATATTCAGCAACGACAGTCATGATAGTCCAAACTATTTGATACAATAAGTAAAAATAAGCATAATTTTCTAAATAATCGATAAAAATTGAAAAACATAGCATTTGACAACAAACGTTCTCGAGAAAGCCACAACAATGATGGTATTGACAAAATAGCGCTTTTGTATCATAAAAAAAACATTGAATAACTACCGTGTGTTCTCACAAAGAATCTGTGTAACTGAACCACATTAAAAATTTAAATATGACATGTACAACACCTGTGATGAACAAAGATGGGAACGAGGAAAAGACAACCGGACGGAAGACGATAGAATCACTGCATAACATCATAGTAACTAAAATAAATTACTATCAAAGAAACAGGTGACTAAAACCGAAACCTACAGTGAAAATGTGGAGTAAAGTAAACTTATTGGCTGGCCTCAATACAGTGATAGTATTTAAGGCTTTGTATCAGGAACTATAAGTCGAAGGCTCCGTAACGTTGTGCGCTTGACGTTAGGTTAGATTACATAGGCACCTTTTGCCTTCAAATTACCTTGAGAGCCCTCAAAATATTTTGCCACCAACGCCCTCTTTCCATCACTTGATAGAGGGTAAGAGCCTGAGACAAAGATCACATATAAAAATGCACAATAAAGTATCGAGTCCTTTCCGTCCCACTGTAAATGTCAGTTGCAAAAGTCTAAACTGAACTGGGCCCTATCAAGACTTCTTAATCTTATTCATGGTACATTTTGCCAAAACTGTGATACATTCACGGAAAATTAAAACAAAACTACTGATAAGCGGACAGGCCCCCAAATAGAACCCAATGTCCGATTCATAAGCATAGTAAATTTCTCCGAATACAACACTCACCTGGAACGTGTACTGGGTCAGATTCTACATAAGAACAAGAGGATAAAGTAATCAGAACAAGGTTACAGGACAAAGAAGAATTAGATCACCACTGATATACACACAATCTCCGGATTAATGAAATGCAGAAACAACTAGATTATATTTCACTTCACTTTATCAGCCGGTAACAAAATATTTTAATATCTTTATAAACACAGAGAAGACTATAAGACAATGTCTTATCTATGGTTATCAATAAGATGCATTGACGAATAAAGTACAGTAAAACATCTCACAAGTTGACATCTTTCTTAACTGTAGGTACCATTATCATCACATCCAAGGGCCGCCTTAGTCTTCTTTTAGACAAAAAATGTTCTGCAGAACTACAAATTTGACGGCGTAAGGTCTTTCCCCGTTCAGGCGACAATATCCATTATCTTGAAATTGCAAAAAAGCTATGAGACAGGTAAAAATCAATCCTATTAAATGTTACAATATTTTGTGGTTTCCTGGCAGTAAACATACTCCGTACTTGACTTAATACTGACCTGATAATCCTGGTATCGGTTGATAGTCCTTTGGTCTTCTGATCTTCAAAGCTTGACCCTGCAAGAGGAGGAAGAGGAGTGCAATGATGAAAATCCTCTATATCTATCCACTATACAGACAGGTACTCATGTTCATATATTTGGGCTTGCAAAATAAGCATTATTTATGACATGAAACTAAATTCACAGAAACATGTCAAGGTTGATCTCTACATACATAAAACAACTGTTTCTTTCACCTGAAGAGCAATTAGGGCACAATCAGTATTAACTAGGCACTGCTCCAAGTGCCGATAAGGTTGTACTACTAGTTGTGCTTAGCATGATATCATCGATCAATGCGACTTGAAGCTTTTCTCGTACTTTTAATTGGTCAAAATGGCCAGACATTAATACATGACAGTGGCCTGTGACCTACTCCTGCTTCCTAAGGTTTCTTCGCACGGGCGACCGACGAATATCCACTAGTGATCAATGTATCAAGTATCTACTATGCTGGAAGAAACAGTGTGCAAAGATTTGCGTTCCCGTTCATCCCGATAGATCAACGCCCTCTTCCTCCTTTGCCTTCCCATGTATTGCTTAATGTTCCTTTTACATCTGCATCCCTCCTTAAATGTTTTTCGATGTTCTCCCCTTGCATAGATATAAGGAATCCAATACTCAAGCTTAAACATCGAGAACGACTTCATAGGATATCAAAAATACTTGGATGTTATGTACAGATTACTGCCTGTCAATATCTGAATTACACTGTGTACGTAAACAAAAATACCCTACCTGCAGCATTATTCCATCAAATGCCATTGCCTGTGTTGTCTCTTCTACAGACCGAAACTACAGAGAAAAATAATAAATAATGTTGCAAAACAACAAGATTGACCATAGTTTCTTGGTAGTTACTTTCATGCTACACGTGAACAACATATACAGTTGCAACCTAATAGGTGGATCACCTTTAAGACAAGTTTGATGTGGTCCATTTACTGGAATTCACTCTGGAGACCACGCACACATGACATCAAACAAAAATGATCATACCACAAATAGTGACGCTCGCTCAATGAGTGACATTACAAGAGAGTATTTAAATCTATGTATGTATTGACATTTTTCAACACTACTGAATATTATCACTACGCCCTCATTTCAATTTATATAGAAAACAAGTATATATAGAATTGTATAGTACAAAACTAAGATATTTTAGTACAAAAAAAACCATCTTTGTTTCAAAACAGAATCTTAATAAGAAGTGAAAATGTGATCACTGATTTTTCTCTGTTCATAACTCAAAACAAAAATATAATGTTTAAGTGCATATTTTTGCAAAAGCTATGAACAGAACATAAACAGGGAGCGTTCGATTACCGGTTTTTAATTAGCCAACATTGCAAAAAAAATTCAGTTGATCATTACAATTTATAATTGATTTCTTTTAATACTGTTATCAGCTATAACAAGACATGTTTTATTTCTATTGCAACTGGGATCCCACTGTAATTCGTGTCAGGCAGCGACAGCAGGAGTTAATTTATTATAGATTTACTCACATATCAACTTATGCTTATGCTTACAATCACACCTTAGAAGACCTGCAAACGAGTACTTGGTGAAATAGTATAGTACTCTCCTGCCACAAAATTGCAGGGCTCTAGAAGATTACACTTTCATTTGCTTATGGGCTCTTAAGCCAACTTAGTTGTTGGTTGGTGTATCCCATGGGCGTAGATTCTGGGGGTTCATACCCCTCACTTTGGGACAACAGCTGCTTCATCCTCTGCACTTTAGGATCCTGAAATGTCCACGTTTAATCTTTTTGTCCCCCCCATTCTTACAGCGATCTGCGCCAATGGTGTATCCTGGATCCGCTGTCATCTGATCCATCAGCTTGGGACTTTACATATCTTACTGTGAACCACAACTTTCCCTTCACGTAATGAACTTCTTTTTCAGATTTTAATACTTCGTCTCTTAAAACATTACCATACCCAGACGTGCAGTGTGTTGTGAAGAGTGCAAAAATAAAAGGCATACAAATTTC
The DNA here is from genome assembly GCA_010016065.2 of Carybdea cf. marsupialis auct. non (Linnaeus, 1758). Lineage (NCBI taxonomy): Eukaryota > Metazoa > Cnidaria > Cubozoa > Carybdeida > Carybdeidae > Carybdea > Carybdea cf. marsupialis auct. non (Linnaeus, 1758). The sequence goes on from JAAAKL020009761.1 coordinate 4,210, forward strand.
TTTTACAGAGAGACTATACTTCCAATAGCAAAACATCCAGATCAAAAATCTACCAGGGCAGCACCAACGAAAGTGTACATATCCTGTTTATTAGCTTTATCTTTAAATATAAGCACAACATGTGTAGACATTATGCTACATTAGTATCACTGCACCGTTCAAGTGCAATTCGTACAGATGGCCCACAATACCATTTGCAAATCATGAACATCAAATTGACATTTCTATTTAATAAGTAGTAAATGAAAAACCAAAAAAACAAAACAAAAATAAACATTTAATATCTTTCATAAAAAATAAAAGATATATGATAATTGGTTAGCTTTCAAAGGCTGTTCTTTGGAACAACTAGATCATGGCTGTGGTGTTGACAATCTTAAAGTACTCCTTGGTCTACAGCATGCTGTATATTCAAATGTAAGGAAATATGAAAGTACTAAGCATGGGGGCCTGCCTGCAAATTTCACTACAGAATATTCCTGCTGATGTTAGATATTCATAGGTCAAGCCATTTTTGAAACATTTGGCTTCCAAATCTATTATACTTCTAAGTGCATAACAAATCTTATAGGCCACGACTTTTAAAACACCAAATATACTCTCAATGATACTCCTGGTTACACTATCATGATAGCATTCTCAACATTGGGAAAAGGGTCTCACTAAACTCTAATAAATGATCATCCTGACAAATTTCTTACTGGGTAGGTTGATCAAATCTAGCAATGCTCTCCTCTGTTGGGCTGGAAAAGGTCCCACAGTATTTGAGCCTTCCACGAAAAACAGTATATAAATAAAAATGAATTGTATTTACCTCTAAAAATGCAAAGTTCTTGTCTAAGTTAATCTGACATGCCAAAACAGGATTTCCAGGTTGAGTTGCAATCTTTGCTTCATGCATCTTTGCATTAAAGAAGTCAACCATAAGATCCTAATTATAAACAAAAGGCAGTCATTGAAATTATATTGAGTCCATTACCTGCTGAGTATCAAATTAAAACATCACAATGAAAGAAATTACTATATATGCCACTGCACCCATCATCTTGCTTTGACTGATTAACTCTGAACTCTGAAGTTAAAATCATCTAAAATGACCTTAAATATCTCAAAAGACAATTGGAAGAAAGGGGAAAGATGTGTATTTGTAGCTGCTCAACATTGATTAAGTGAATAAAATTGGAAATTAGAAGTTGAAATATGAAGGAAATCCATTGAGATATTGTGATGTTTGAGGACATCATATCCATGCTTTTCCTACAGAACAACACCGATGAGTCAGTCTCGCTCTGTAAAGGGCTTGGGGTGTACATACTAAATTTTGAACCCTTACTTAATAATACCCTAGAGTTTGGTCCCACCATGGAGAAGTCCTGCTTGCAGATCAACCCTGGCACGAGTCATCTTTTGTCATCAGAATCTTACGTGTCTAAGGAGTCACTGTCTGAAATTCATGAAGATTAGTCAAGTAATGGAGGAGCAGAACATACAAACATATATGAATACACACTCACATACATACATACATATATACATACATACATACATACATACATACATATATATATACCAACATATATACATACGCAACTATAAATCTGCCTGATGATCATGATTATTTTAAACTCGGAGTAATGAATTTCCAAATCTAATCTTTGAGGTTTCTTTCTACATACATAAATACACACATACATACATACATACATACATACATATATACATATATACATACATTCATGCATACATACTCCCTTTTACTGTTGTAGATTGTGAGGCAACAAGTGCCATGGATATACACAAAAAACTCCCAACTCTGTGCGCTACAATTTTTATACTAAACTCTTCTCAAGTTAAACACTAATTTCAACAGTTAAAGGACTAAACCTAAATATGATACAGTGTGATTAAGCTGTGACAAAGAATGGCGTGAAGATCATTAAGAAAGTGTAAACACTGATGATGTGCCAAACAGAGTGAAGTCTCCCTGAATGCCAAAATTAAACAACTTGGATACAGCTGCTTCCTTGCAGTCTTTCCAAAATATCCTGACAACCAAATGTTTCAGTAGACAAGAAAATGCTTTTAAAAGACTAGGCTAAATAGGATGTATCAAGAAATAAAGCAGTGAGCAAATATTGGTTATTTGGATTCAAAAGCACAGCAAAATCACATCAATTTGTTACATTTATCTTGTTGCAAAAGTACTTATATGCATTTTATCCTCCATCTCCCTCCAAAGAAAATGCTAGTAGCCACATTAGGTATCTTTATGTCATGCCACGATGTAATAGGGCTATCAAAATGCTATGTACAACTGTGTCATACATTAACTACAATACACCACATGTGAGCCACAGCACCATAGCCCTGATTACATTATTATTTTTCTGCTTCAACTACACAATTCAATTTACAGTAGCAATATGCAAGCAGCTTTTGCCTTAACACAACAAAACAAATTTGTGGATCTGACGATAAATAACACCTACATAAATTCTTATCATGACTTACCTCTGTGATTCCAAATGGAATATTTCCGACATACAATCTCCTGGCCTGTCTTGTCATCTGTGCCCCCTGGGGTAATGCAACAGCTGGTACTGCACCGCCAGAAACTGGTGTTGTGAGTGGAATTTGGCCAGCAGCTATTGTGAAAAGGGGAGGGTTTACAGTAAACATACAAGTCTAGTTAGATATAGATATAGAAAGTCCTTTCTGGGCCTCCCCTTTGTGCAGTTAAAATACAATACTGTAATGAAACTCTTACAAACCAGCCATAGGGCCAACATACCAGCATTCACATCACGTTTTATAACTCCAAATTCTGGTTCGAAAGTTCATAGCATTTCAACTTGCAATGAATGTCCTGCACAAGAATAATCAGATTCAACAGCCCTTTGGTTTGAAACATTAGAGACTTGCAAATAAAACAGAAAAATTAATATGAATGGTACATACCTCTTAGAGCTTTGTACTGCATTGGTGTAGTGTTCTCATACCCATCTGGTGGTACATCCCAGAATGTAATCCTAAGGCAGAAAGTGAGAGCAAAAAAATAGCAAATTAAAATTACATACTGCTTTGTTGCCATTATACTGTTACTTAGACCCTTTCCACATGGAAGGGCACTACAATCATAGCGCCCTTCTATCCAAAAATGTGTGTTCATATGAACATAGGACCAACAGCAGAAAATCAGTGTCTGAATGCCTCACTCCCACGTTCCCAAATTTCCAGATTGAGAAGATCAAAAATTTGTGAATGTACACTCTGTTATCTATTGTGTTAAAATTCAACAGGTTCCACTGGATACAACACTGATATTATAGTATACACTTTACTGATGACTCATTACAACTTGCCTACACAGGTTCCGTTTCAGCAAGTCTTCAGCTGACACAACTGCATAACAGGAAAAACACAACCTACATAGTTGTGCGTTCTCATATAGGTATTGGATGAGTCATGATACGACAGTACTGGGAAGTAATTTAACTTTAAACTACTTGGAACCTGTAATTAATGATCAACTGTCTCCACCCATGTCAGTGATGGTATTGCTTTCAGGGAAGTATCTCTTGCTGACAGTGGTTGCATCAGAACATCCTTTAATACATCCACATTTATTGCTCTGATAGTCTTCAAACTTGCTCCTCGCAGCTAGAGCAAAAATGGCTATTGACGCTGTAAACATTCCACTAACGCTCGTCTTTTCTCAGTGTCCAACTGTCTCTGGGATGGTATGACCAAGCATTTGTTTGCATTCAGGCTTGGCATGTGAAAAGGCATTTTCCAGCGCTCCGTTGACAGACCACTGGATTTTCTTCCCTGGTGCTTCTACTATTTACGACTATGTTTGCCTTTGTTTCCCTTAAGTTCTGCTATCACAGGTATTTAGAAGGCTGATTTTAGTTTTAAACTTTTATTTCAATATGCCCTAACTATAACCTTATCACCATTTCCACAACTCAATGGTGCACAGAAGCATACTGGGGTGCCCAACTTGGTTCTACATGACATGAACATGTAACAGGAAACTATTCAAATAACTTGTATTTATTACAATAGGGGCTAACAAGCTGCTACAAGTTCTAAGCTTCTTCAAAAGTTCTCTTTCATATGGTATTACTTGCTCTAAAGTCTGACAAAAACAAAATACAACTTTCCTTTTTAGCACAATTGTTGGGTCTTATAAAATTGGAACAACTGCTCATATCCCTTGAATAAATCTACTCAAGCAGATCTAATACAAACCACCATCTACTTGGAAATCATTAATTTCTTGCCTGCAATTACATATATTGCTCTGTTTACATTTTATTCTAATCCTTTCAAAATAACTGAATACCTTGAAGTGGCAACCCAGCCTTGTATTTCAAGGAGGAGAAAAGAAAAAACAAATAGCTGTGGTGAGGCCAGCAATTTTACAACGAAGACATAAACTGTGAAAAAAGGGGCAGATGGTGTTATTCCAATTCAAACTGCTTGGAAAATAAGACTGTTTGTCTAAAACTAATAATCATATCTTGTAGAAAAAGGTTTCTTGTTGATGGTTTGTGTTTCAACATGGCCAGAGTACTACACATCACTGAGCTGGATACCATAGACAATGATGACTAAAAACTCAAATCTTTAATCTTCCACTGCTCTCATTAGACTACATCACAATTACCACAAAGCAGTTGTGGAATCATAAATATTTTTGCACTGACACATTTGATGCGAGTAAGAAGACTTTATGGGGGCTGCAGCAATCAGAATCTGATGGTGATACATATTTTGTTATTCATGGTCAATACCAATATCAACAATATGTTACTACATTCCCCACAGAATGAAAATTGGAGACTCCAGATACTTCTGCAAAGAACCATGGGAAAATCCACATATCATCCTGCTCACCTTTATTGCCCAACTCAAATTGATCAGTGGTGTTATGAAGATGTAATTATGTAAATTAGTCTCTATTGTTTGTATCATATAAAAGCCTGGTAAAGAGAGACATAATTCAGTATGCGGATCACCTGTTCATTGAATTTAAGTAGTAGAGCTTATTCTCGTTAAGAAATACTTGGAAAATGCACACCACAGTTTGCTTTATTCAGTACTCTTAGATATCGCATCTATCGTCTTCACAACAAGTAGCATGAAAATTAGGGGGACTGACATTTTCAAATGTTTATGAAACCCTTTCGATTTTGTGCCCACACTAAGAACAACCAGAGCTTCAGAATGCAGAACATTGTTTTGTATTGTATGCACTCACTTATGGTAATTAAATGGAAACTGAACTACCAAATGCTAGCTGTATTCCCTGTGTAAGATTGTGTGCAACTGTTCTTTATGTTATGTTTATGGACTAACTCTTAATATTTATAATCTATATTAAACGTTGCATGCTTGCCTCTTATTGTTATTATTTGTACCATATTCATATATACCTGTCTAGTGGACACTACTTTTTATGTGAGAACATTAGTGCTGTACATCTAAAAACTCTACTTTGCAGTATTACGTTTCTACTGAAACCATAACAACTGTGCATGTGATTTGGTTTTGGAAATGTCAATGATTTTGCATCAGAAGTTAACTAGCATGAACACTAACAAATAAGTACAGTTTAACTCAAGTGTCACATACCAATAAAGTTATTGCAATCTCGTTTTTAATCTTTGTTTGTTTCCAAGAATGAGTACATCAGATGTGAAGTAAAAACGATCCATATAGTTAGAAAGGCACCCTCTGCATTCACCTTTTCATGATCATCTTGGCATCATTTCCCTGGGCTACTACACTCATACAGTTAATATTATCAGAAATGATTTGACAGAAAGTAAGTAAGAAACCAAACATGGGCAAGGCCAGTTTAGTTATAAGATACCTTACAAAAGATGAAAGCATGAAATCAAACTGAATATGATAACTCATAAAATATTGTGGAATACATGAATGGTTTCCAATGTAAAAGAACTAGATGAAGTACAGAATTTGCCAACCCTAAGGTAACTGAATTGATAAATAAAAGTATTTTAGAGACTATGGGCAGAGCTGTTGTAAACATATTAACTAATGATAAGCTTTCTATTGAAGTTGGATACACAAGAGAATTGGTGCTTAAATCTATGATATGCTAATATAAATAGAACATAACTAAAGTCTCAGGTTAAGCCATGCATCCTCTTCTTAATTATAACAAGGCTTCTACAGCCACTCTGACAAACCTTTCCCTTCACCAACATGCCATGTTACCTACTCACAATGTTGCAATAACAATTTTGTGAAATGACATTGTTAACTTTCTATAAAATAAGGGACCAATTTTATGAAATATCTTAATGAGAGAATTGCATGCAATGTTTATCATTGATTTGTCACTAGTAGATGAGCTTATCTGATACTTACCGTACATTAAAACAAATAAAAAATTTATAAAAACTTTGTATGTGATTATATGGTTCAAGTTACACATAAATGAAATAGATACCTTTTAGGCTTCCTGTCTACAGGGCTCTGTCTATCCCTTCTCCTTCTGTCACCTGGACTCCTACTCCTCCGTCGAACTGGTGGACTCCTGCTTCTCCTTCTTCTCTTTTCTCGTGGAGGACTTCTACTACCACTTCTGCTACGCCTCCGTTCTCTGCTCCTGCTTCTTGAACGGCCACCTGGTCTGCCTCTTGCTCTTCTTTCATCATAGTCTCGGTTATCTTAATAACATTTAAGAATGGAAAAGCAAAATAAAATACCTCTGTCACCTTGTACAATGATTACACTTTAAGTCTTTAAGTATATATATAGATAGATATGCAAAATATACCAATTCTTTTTCTAATGTGTGATTTTCACAAGTTCATTACAGAAATAATCTCTTCATGTGGCTTGTTCTTGCTTTTAATACAGGTGTACTAGACTAGTTGAACCATACAAAGAAATAAGATAGTCTGCATATGCTTTAATACACCCAAGGGAAACTATATTTCAAACAAAGTTTCGTCCATTCCTGACTTCCTCAGGTCTATTGGAAATATTACTATTAAACAAAAGTACTTGCAGTATGGTAGAACTGCAAACTGTAACATAGTACAACACAGTGAGGGTATGCAATTATTGTAAAACAGCATATTACAAATTGAGGGTAGGGTTATGACAATAAAATAAATGTGCACATATTACAAGAACAATACGGTGGGTGACTCGAAGAACATTTGAAAAACATCCCAATGGTATAAAGATGCATAAGTAGGTGAAGGAATGCATACATAAAAAGAAAGGGAAGTTATGGAAACAATAACAATTAAACAAAAACAGATAAATAAATAAATAAACATATAAAAATACTACAATAATGGTAAAAATAATAGGTGTATACAGTCATTAACAATTTTAGTTACAGTTGGCATGAACTATCATGAACAACATTCAAGAAGATTAACACTCTGGACGAGTAAAATGAACACTATCATCCTATATTTAATATGCACAGTATATTTGTGTAAAAAGCATGTGATGTGACACATAAAAACTAATGGAAATGAAAAAATAAAAATAAACAAGCAACCAGTTCATAAATAATTGCATGAACAGCTAGATATATGAGTACCTAAAATCTATTGAAAGGCTAAGTACAGAAATGATGGGATGACTACCATTATTCAATTTACAGTTTCCATATTCTTAATAAGAGCAGCTTCTTTCACAAACCTCTGTCATTTTCTTGTGTTAGTAAACAAGTATTATTCATTTCCCAAAGATGGTGAGTTTATGGACTATTAGTCCATTTTCCATGTCATTTTCAATTGAGGAATACCTATGTCCTTCCTTTAGTTGAGAGAAATAATTAGTTTCACTGATATGAACTTGGTTGTCTCCACTACATGGAATCTTGTAAAGTCCAGCTTCTCCAGTATCCCTGACAGTTGATTTTCTAGAGGACGGGTTCTTGTTATAATATTTTTCTTTGAAATGATCATAACATCCCAGTGTGGCTCATAGAAAATTCCTTGGGCTGTTACTGTTTACCTTGTTGTCACTACTTTTGCTGGTTCTGTTGCTTGAATTTGTGATGTTACACCTGTGTCCATGACTAAACATCCATGTAATAGTACCATGGATAGATTTTTGGGGAATGATCAATAGGGTACTTGGTTTGTTGTTTACATCAGCAAAACATTTTGAAATATGGGGCACCCCCCTAATGAAAGTTATACAGTTGTGCCAGACTGAAAGCCAGAAGATAATGAGAGATGGATCGCTGAAAAAAACCCAGAGCAACAGACCAAGCTGGTGTTTGATCACCAGCAGACCTGAGGGATACAGAAATAGATGAGTAACAATTAACCAATAGATAAGTCTATCTACCACCTTGTCCGGAATAATCTTTTTAACTGTTCTGTTGCTGATTCTTGCAAAATTATGTGGGGGATTTCATAACAACCAGTGTTACTTTTGCATATAAAATACTACCCTTATTCCTCCATACTTTCACCTTCAAGCTTGGTCCTCTCATACTTTAAGATTCCCTTATTTTACTGTAGTTAAATTTGTTTTATTATGATGGTTATTAACATTTCAAATCTGTCCACATTGCCTATCTAAATCAATAATTTAAGGTTATTGATTTATTAATTATATCTAATAATGTATTTACTAATTTAAATTCATAAACCAGTAAATGAAAATTTTTAAATATGCAAACCTCAGGCTCATTCCTTGAAGACATACATATTTAAATATGCATAAGTAAATTGTGTTCCAAAACATTTGTTTTAATCTTAGAAATTGATGAATTACATCAAGATATTGCGAAGTTTGTTTCTATTTATAGCTCAAGTTCTGAGTGACTCATAAACCACATAATCATCGTATAAGTAAAAATAGAGGGGGTCTGAAACTGCAACAGTACCCATATGTACTTATGTGCAAAAGTTCATTTTTCCTGCGTGGCCAATAAACATGTTTTGTTGAAGGTTCCTTTTCTACCATGCATGTTTCCAACTGTTTTCCAACATTTGAAGATCAGAGGTAAGCGCATCCTATAGCATATGTCTCATGTTTAAATATCTTTGATGTATAAGGGGGCTTCTACCTTTTTGCGGTTAGAAATTCCAGATTCCGGAAACAACAAACCTGCCATGACCATGCTATAATTCTACTGTATATATCTGCCTAGGAATACAAAAAGCTCTTATTCCTATTAATGATTTAATACGTTGCCTCTACAGCGGCAATGTGTAGCCTCTATGTGAACAGTAGTTGCCAAATTAGGGGAGGCTGCTGACCTAGCGAACGACACAACCGTCCTGGTTCGTCCGGCTCTTATTGTTTAAGTTACAGAATTATTATAGTATGCCAATTACTCTTCCTCTACTCTGATTGTGTAGTAAAATGATGACCAATTTATCATATAATACGTGATCGCAGACATTCCTGTTAGTTTTGCCAGATCACAAGAGCCGAAGAGGTAAAATCTTGTTTGCACTGCCGAAAATAATAAAAAAACATTTCATGCCGTTGCAGTACACTTACAGTAAGTAAGGTATAGCATTGTGCACTTATCTATTGGTTAATTGGTAACTGCTATTAAGCTATAGGCCAATATATACTCGATAAAATCCCTAACAAGGTCATCTTAGCTGTTCAACAAGTACGGTACTTAACAATCAACGAATGGGAAGATGAAAGTCCACAACTTCATTGCCCTAATTGAAGTTTTGGGTAAGATATACGGTTTCGATACATTGGTATTCAAACCAGTGAGTCTCTTACCTGCCCTCTCCTTTGGCCCACCTCTCAGTTCCCCGATAGTTGAATTGATCTGATCTTCAAGTTCCATGTTTCGCTTGTCTTACAGTCAATACGGACGTCTTCTTGCTCTGGAAAGAAAGATGGTTGGCCTGTTGCTGATTTTGTTCTAATGCGCATGAGTAGAGAAGGAACTGTTGCATAGGGGTCCGATAGCCAAGAGTTATGGAGAAAACGTGAAATAGCAGGAAAAAATGCATTTCTCGTTTAAGTGTTTTGGAGAAGAAAGATTTGGAATGAAAAGTTTGAAAAGATACAAAGACATTATCAAATGAAAGATGGTACACGGCTATAAGTTTTGTGTTTATTATACCGATGAACTTTCGAACTAAACAAAAGGGTCGAAAGTAGCGTTTTCTACCCTTTACCTATTCCTTTGATCTATCGACAGATTACACTAAGCTATAGGACCGTTCCAGCACCTACTCGACACGGTTAAGGAGAGAAAGTTGCGTTGGTTTGGACGTGTAACAAGGTCAAGCGGCGTTAGTAAAACCATACTACAGGGCACACTGATCGGCAAAAGAAGAAGAGGTCGTCAATACCAGAAATGGTGCGACGACATCTACCAATGAGCAGGATTCACTGTTCGTGTTTCGCCCAATCAAGGTTGCCTATTTGATACTTTGCAAGTCACGTCCGATTAGTATGTGGGAAGTTTCGTGTTTCGTCACATCAGTCTACCGTAAGCCGACGTTTACAGGACTCTACACCCGCTGGGACTCTTTCAGCCCCAAGGTGTACAAGATTAATTTAATTAAATGTTTGATAAACAGAGCCAAACGTATTTGCTCACAGTGTAGACTTTCAGCCGAGCTGGACAATATCCGTCTCTTGTTTAGAGACAATGG
>JAAAKL020009762.1:0-14858 GCA_010016065.2 Carybdea cf. marsupialis auct. non (Linnaeus, 1758)
AAACAAATATTTTCACCGATAGGTAAACAATTGTAACACGCGGGAATTTTATTTTGTAAATAGATTAATTAGTATAAGATGTCCAGGAAGCAGTATGGTAGTTGCCAAAAAAAGAAGAAGAAGGAACATAGATTCCGAAAGCACGCCATGAGCAAAAGCCAGTGATTTTACTGTATATATATATATATATTTATCAAGGTCTCCCTATTGTATGGACTTTATTGCAGTATTGAGAGTAAGTCTAAAGTAATCTCCTAGCTTAAACGCACTTTCGAAGACAATCACATGACAATACAGTAAAGAAATGAAGCCGGGAGGGTCAACTATATTAGGGCTTGGACATTGGAGGAAGGAGTAAGAGCTGAGTACCAAATGGTATTTGGAGAATATTGGATTGTGAATCAAATTGTGATCCCTATTTCTTGGGGTCCTCAATTTTATGGATTCGCGCCCCTAGCTGTCTCTTTACGGCCCAGGTACCAAGAGCGGGTGCTAATAATCATGCTCTGTATACTGTCAGAATGCAGGCAAACAACGGGGACGGCAAGGATTTTCTAGTAAAAGAACGAGAAACGTTTTTCTGGTAAAGAAGGAATTAAAGTGCCTAACTTTTCAATGGATTGATATTTCTATAGACTGCTTCTAAACGTGTTGAATAAATCTCACACCCAAGACTGGTGAGTAATGGTTGTGAAATCATAGACCGTTTTGAATATAGGAAATGAGTGTGTAGAGCAAATCATTAGAGTTGCTACAGCGCAAATAGGAGAAATTCCACAATATTCGTTTTGTTAGGCAAAACTGGTTACACCTGTGTTTACGAGTCTTTTGGATCAATAAAGGTAGAACACGTCTTGATTTGAAAAGAATCTGTTTGTCCACTTAATTTCATCACGTACCCTTTATGATCGTGAATTCCAACTGAGCAGTTAAGCTGATATTGTATTCCTAAGTAGTAATTATATGTTGATAGATGATCATAGACAGCGCCCTCAGTTATACGTCAGATGTTTACTTGCAGGACGTAGACACGTCCTCTTCAGTTCAAATTAAACAAGAAGAGATGCTTAGGAAAAAGTATATGCAACCCGATGAGACTTTGTAATAGAATTTAATATTGAATCTAGTGCCCGAAATGGAGACAATGGCACTCTTACTTATTTCACATCAGTATTGTTAGGAACATTGATGACTTGTTCTCACGTAGGCGTGTCTATTAAATCGTTGCTGTGTTTGATGTTTGTCTGGCATTTTCTTAATCATAGACAACACCTTCGGCAGATTTGAAGATCTTACATGCATTAACGTAGGTCTGCTTCAGGTTGTTGTGTCCTAATTGTGTCCTAACAGGGCTGTGTGAGTTCAAATCCTGTGCCTTATAGATCAAACGTGTGTAAAATTAGTGTGTCAAGGTTGAACAAAATATTTTGTCAGTACTTAACATCTCAGACGCGCCGGAAAAAATAGTTTGGTTTACTACAAGTACATCTGAAATCTTCTACGGTACGTTCTGTTGCTTTTGTGACATACATGATAAAGTGTCGTGTAAAATTGAGAACCTCTTTGACATGAATTTATTGCGGTGATTTTAGTAAAGCAGTGACTCAAACAACAGTCGATTGTATTCTTTTATCTTACGACATCGTAGATCATACGTTACTCAAAGGTCCATAAGTAGAAATAATACTGTTCGTTCTTATCGAGAGTAGAAAGTAGAAAATAAAAGAAGACAGATTGAAGGAAAGAACAGAGAAATTTAATAACACGGATTACAATCCCTTGCTCCTAATCGTCTTTTCCTTGACATTGACGATGAGTGTACATCTACTGCATGGCTTCTGACTAATTACCTGATATGTGGCACCCTAAATATTGGACTCCTTAAGCAACTAATCTGGGAGAAAGACCATGTGTACAGGATTTAAGTACATGTAATCTTAAACTTTCTAACCTTCAAAGCTTGTGTTTTCATTATATTTCTGACCAAGAACGCCTTTGTTTGCTAGTTTTTATAACTTTAAAGTTCGAACCCGGCTAGGCCCATAATGACGGCACGATTAATGACATGGGACACCAATACAATAAAGGAAGGGAGATTTCAGTCTCGTTTTCCATACGACACTGATGGGTCTGTTTAAAAAAGCGGGATCGTGAAGCTTCCTCAATTTCCTATAGGTAAAGTACCATAAAAAAGAGCCAATGGTACAGCTTCACTTAAAATAAGCTATATTAATGCCAGCTTTGTCAATGAATTGGATCTCCAGTAAAGATATAAAACATTGAGATGTAGCGGTGATGCCAAATATTACAAAAAATGGAGACTCTGTATTTACAACGTTCATTCTTATGAACGTTGTTCTCACTTCCCTGCATTTTCTTAACAATTCCATTTGCATCATTTGTATTAATCGTCAGCGTCCTTTTTCCTCTCTTTCCTTCTATTTCTTCGTTATTACCATTCTTTTATTCCTTTATTTCCCATCACATGTCCTTAGAACTGGGGATTTTTCTTTCATTACAAACTTGTAGATTTCTTCCTCTTCCAATACTCTTCCAATACTCTTCCTCTTCCAATATATTGCTAGTATTTTTCTACGGCGTCAAGTTCCTTTTCCATTATCGATGAAATCATTTAACAGTAATTGCATTATATTATAGTTGGCATTGGGTATCAGTCTTGCATTCTTTACTTGGCATCTGTGAGCATCTTCAGACCTCTGAGTATTTAACTTAGTTTCTCAGTAACATGTATGCCATTCCTACTCATATCTTTATCTCAGCTACTAACTGGCTCCCTAAATAACTAAACATTTTTACTAATGTAAATATGACTTATTCGCAATCCTCATTTTCAACATCCTTTTTCGTGCTGACACACATTACAATTTATTGATAGCCCTTTCTCCAACTATCTGCGACTACTTTGTCTTAAAAACATTTGTAGTTTCTTCATCGGCTTTGCAAGCAAGAATTGGGGTATCTAAATACTCGTCTAAATACGTAACTCCATTACCAGTCTTTGTATTCCATTTTCCTTACTGAAACGTTACTCAATACAAAGGTTGAACAAATTTTCGGGAAACACGCATCCCTGTCTAATCTCTCACTAAACTTTTCGTTAGTGAGCTTTCTTCATTTCCAATTCACATGCGTGCTGTTTACCGTCAATATAGATTTCTGGATACGAGAATATCGTACCAATCTAGACCTTAACTTTCACGTATTCTAAACAGGCTCATCACGTTTCACTTACTCCAATGTATTTCTATGATCTGCAAACTTGTGCGTACTGGGGTGGGTTTTTTTTCATTTTGATTGATCGTTTTCAAATAATGTGGATGTAGAATTGCGTGCTCCTGCATTCGTCGCGAATCTGAACTACTATATTTCTGGTTTATTTTGCTACTCATTTACAATTAAAGATTCTTGCAACATGGCTCGTGATCCTGGGTTGTTGTATACATCTCATATTCTTTTGTATAAGGTTTCTTTGACAAAACTATCGTGATCATCTTTCACTTTTATTGCCTTTGAATTAACTATTAGTTTCCAGATAACGAGGCGATCAGATCCAGGATATTCTATTGAAAAGTTGTGTTTATAGTGCAGAACACTCCTCAGACTACAAAATCGTCAGAACTAAACATAAAAAGGAAGGAATGTAACTAATACCCAACAGTATTTTAGAAGTTTACGATCAGAAGTTTTAAAAATCCTGTAGTGGTGATTACCTTATTGTTGGCTATGCACACCATAACCTGTGTTTTGCTCTGTTGTCCTGGTGCAACCTTTCCAGCTACATCTCCATCTGATTCCTTCCCTAGTTTTGCAATTCAGATCATTTTAATATAGATCCTGCGACCTGCATTGATGTTTTGCCTCTTCTAGGGTTTCTTGAAAATTAAAATGTCGCTGCTTTCTGAGGTTGAAGTATAAATCTGGAGGATCGAAAATCCTTATAATTATATAAACATTAATCTGTCTCACACTACTCACCATCCAGCAAGACTTTTTTATCTCTCCTTAGCTACTTTTCTGTGGCCGCCACTTTTAATCTACATGTTTGGTTCATTTTGCAATTGTTCCACACAGTCCTTTAGCCAAGTCTTTAACCTTTAGCCAAGTCATTTCTTGTCTTACTTCCTCCCTGTTCCACACTGTAATAATGATATGACAATCCAGGTTGCCTTTGTCAATATCGTTTCCTTTTTGTAATCTTCTATGGCACAGCAACTTCTCTTGATGGTGGTCTGGCTCTACCTACTCTCTATGGACAACCATTCCTAGCGAGGTATTTCTATCACTAGAGGAGATCACCCTAACAAAAGTAGCCTTCGTTTAGAAACTTTTATGCACTTTCTTAGGTCTCCAAGTAATCGTCTCGAAGTTTGATTTTGTAGTTTTCCCTCTCCTAGATAGGTTGCAGTTCTTTACTGCTGAATCGCATCCTCCCCAAAGTAATACTTTATCATTGTACTCCATATTGCTCAAACCTTTAGGGCTCTCGAAGTCAAACCTTCTAATTGTATACATTTTCGCTTCCCTATTCACGACATCAATAGAAATTAGATAGCCCATACAATCAGAAATGTACATTACCTCTTTTTATCGTATATCTTAATCTTTATCCTTAACAGTTTCAAATCTTCAGTATGGAAGTCCACTTCTTACAATCTGTGAAGCTTAATTGTCCCCCTTTTTTGATACGTTTATGTTATTTCATCCAACTATTAGCAATAACTTCGTTCTATGGATTTCGTGCCATTTTAGTCACTGCTCGTCTAGAGCCCAATACAACCCAATTTTCCATACAAATTATTCTCCGGTTTAAGTATCATTGCAACATTATTCAGTTGATCTCCTCAATTCCACCGATACCTTTCATGGTCTGTTTAAGTAAGAGAGGATTTCTACTCGTTTTATCCTCCACGTTGGCTAACGCAGTAATTATTTTTGCATCTGTGTTCATTTATGGCCTCAGTTTCTACTTGGTTTCAAGGGATTATGGGGTTTTTTAATTATTAGCATGAGTGTAGTTTAATCCTTCTTTTACACTGCGAAGAAGTATAGTGTCATGTATCAGTATCTCTGTTAGAGTCTGTGTTTGGGAGTTTGTGTTGAAATTTTCAATGTTTTAGCGTGCTTAACTTTATGTTATGTTCTCTTGTGGGTCTGCATATTGTCAATTTCGATCCTTCTGTATGTACCATGCTTTTTTACCGATGTAGGTCAACTGATGAGAATCGGCCAAAAGTTTTTTCATCAAAATGATTTGCCTGTTTAATTATTATTTCTTTAAGTTCTGTAGTACCACAAATATCTTTAAACTGAATTACTGTAAATAATTATTTATTCAAAGACTCAAAGGACAAAAATATCTGTTTGAATTAGTGACATATCAAACTAAGCAGTCAGAAATAAGAATACACCAATTTCTTGTGATTTTAAATTTTTGTTAGAAATAAAAAAGGTTCGGATCAAGTGTTATTCCAATTAAAAATGTTTACTATATACTGTAAATCTGAATTCACGCTGCGTCATCCGGCAGTGCGTTGCAATGTGTCACCTCACTATGCTTCAAGTCCTTACTCAGTATTGTTACTGAATCTTGGCGAGACATTCATGCAAACGAGGACAATATTTGTTAGCTACACCTTATTGAATTTGTTTACTTTCTTTAGCCATGCATCTCTTTAAACTCAAATTTATTTCTCGTTGACATCTTATTGAGTTTTCTGACTTGCGGGGGGTGTAATCTCCTCCACTTTTGCCTACTTTTATCACTTCTTTTCTGGTCCGCATATTCCCAGTTCCTTCTTCAGAGCATCACGCATTTCTTTCATTCTTCCACCTCCTAATGACTCTCCAAGTAGCCTTTCTCTGATGACAGATCTTAGAATGCAGTTTTGGATCAGCATCCATTTCTTTTGTCCTGTTGTATGGCCAGGGTCAGGAATTTTGTCCCCTGCCCAAAACATTTACAGTTGGTACTTTTTTGTAGAAACACAACTGTCAATCAGCCTCCAAATCTTCACTTGCACGCCTACGGACCCTTAATACATGACATTTAAATGAGTGCCCATGTTTCTACCCAATAGAAAAATTTAATCCATATCAATGTTTTATAAAGCTTGTTTGCCTCATATGCTATTTGATACTGTCTCTGTAGTCTATTTCGATTAAACACTTTCTTTACCACAGCAAACCTTTGTGTATCTTATATTCGCATAATACAAGACATGACAGAGTACCTATCAAGAGCTTAAACTATCTCAACCAGTCTAGCTAGTCGACATCTACAACAATAGGTAAGTTTCCATAAATGCTGGTCCATGTTGTCCATTATGATTTGCATGCAAACAGTCCCCTCAGCCAGCTAGCATTGCTTGGTCACTCACTGTAATGTCATCTTGGTCTGGAATTTTTAAATCCATTAATTCACAATAGATATACGTAGAAGACGATATCTAGTCATGTTTTAAAATATACTATTTTCTCTTATTTATAGGCGGTTGGTCAAGCTCTACTTACAACCTTGTCTGATCTTCTTGGCGCAGATGAATGGAATAAAGATGTTGCTGGAGCATGGAAAGACTTGTATGTGTTCATTTGTAAAGTGATGAAATTGGGGCTTGGAGGAAAGCGTTCATCAAAGAGCAAGCAGACATGAAATTGCAAATGAGCTGTTATTATGGACGTTTTGAGGATTCATACTATGACAACATTATTCTGTCTTCTTAAGGGAAACCCAACAGAAAATGTGTTGTTTAGACATGCGCATTTCCATTCGGGTCGATATTCATCACAGAGGGTTATGGAACAATAAATATACAAGACGCTGATTTTTAAAGGGTTATGTGCAATTACTGGTGTGAGCACAACTACTATTCGATGACTATCGTGCAGAAAATGTGCTTTGGATTCTCATGAGATAAGGATGGTTTCATGCAGTTGAATGGGGTCATTAAACACTTAAAAATACCTATGAAGTATTGTCAGAAAATCAAACATAACTTCTGGAATTCAATAATTATAAGCACTGGAAGCGTTTGATTTGAAATTGTTTAATGAAGAACATTTTCAACTGTTTACTTCATGTGAAAGCTGTCCGCTTTCAATGCACCATTGTACAAGAATAATTTTATATGGTTTATGAAGAGATTTTGATACTTTGTGGAATTTAAATTGAATTAAACGAGATAAAGAACGTCTTATACGGTGTTAATTGGCTATTATTTCTCGAATATGTAATACTTGAAGGTGAAATTCACCCTTGTAGAATGTTCAGCAGGGCTGGGAAAAGTGGAGTTGTTAGTATGGAGCAAGGAACATTTCACAGTTTCAGCAATAATGTAGAAGGACGTAATGACTGCAATTAGAAAACATACAAATAATAAACATGGAGAAGGGTGAATGGTGGTAAAGTTAGAGAATAAGAACATAATAGCAATCTAGAGGATTAGGAAAGGTAGTAGACTCAGAAATATTTGGAGTATGTTGCAAGATTAGAAGGAGAAGAACGTCAGTCTAATAGACTTAATGATCTGCTGTCTGAAGGACCTGGAAGGCCTAGGAAATCGGGAAAGCCAAGAGGATACAGAAATTTGAAACTTCTGGAAAATCTAATGACCTGTAAGATCTGGAGATCTTGAAAACTTATGTAACCTTGCCAATGTACAGCTTCTGAAGCTCTTAAAGTACCTGACGAACTTGGGGAAAATTCAAAGGTAACCAAGTAATTGCAAAAATCCCAGCGAATATGGAGGTCTTAATATCAGGAGAGCAACGAGGATAAACGGGATTTTCGAGAACCAGGAGTATAGCACATATACAAGAATCATCGATGCTTAAGATGATTTCAAGAATTTCATAGAGGATGACAGCTTTAGGTCAATTCGGGTTACATAGAGAATTAGAGACGTGTCGTGGATTCAGCAACTTATTATTGATAAAGAGGACCAGAAGGAACAAAGAAACATAAGAGTAGATCTGACTAAAAGAGCTTGATGAATAACAAGGAAAAGGGGGAGATTAGAAAATGTTAAATCACTGTGCGTCAACAAAGACAAGACAAGTTCTTACATCCAAGAATAATGAGGTTCCTTACTTTTCCAGATGATGTAGAGCACAAGAGATGAGAAGAACAGGAAACGTTTAGTTTGATTGTTTAGCATTGAATAATATTAATACAAACGAGCTTTGTTTCAACGTTTGGCATTTAGAAATCCTTTATGATGTTTCAAATAGAGAAGTCTGATTATCATTCGTATATGGAAGAAGAGAAAGAGTCGATATATTAAGAGAGAGCCCCAATCTTCCTTAAATGTTTTGTATATTTTATGATAGCACGATGCAGCGAAAGAGCCAGTCTCTCTGGTGAAATATTATTCGTTTTTTTATACCTACATCATTAATTTTCCCTCCTATTCTACATCAAAAAGAAACTTTAAGTTACTGGTTCCTGAGATACAGATACTATGTTATAGGGCTACGGAATAATTTGACTCGAATCGGTTTACTACCGTAGAAGGTTTCTTGAAGGACAGCAACATTATTTGCAGATATTCCCATGATTTCTCGTCAGTATTGTAAACATTGATACATTTTTGATTTTTCACCTATTTAACAGAACTTTTGGTAGTAGCCATAGTTTTAGAAAGTGTCGCTGGTGATCATGGTAATACACGTAATCGATGTTGTTTATCTTCTTCTATCAATAACCTCAGCGTCAAAGTATAAAAGGGGTCCAGGAGTTCCAAAAGACTAACAATTTTGATACAAATTTGCAGATGAAGACAGTTATGTAAGATCAAATCTATGCAACTGAACGATGATGATAGTTGCCAAGGTTACCTTTTGTACTTAATACCTTTTGTGTGATAGTGACTAGCTTCCCGACCTCCTAACAAATTGGAGAACTTCTTTAGACACGTTGTTATCACAGAGTAAAGATGGTAGTATTAGTGATAGCATTATAATAGTAGCAGTAATAGTGGCAGTATTAAAAGTAGTAATAGCAGAAGTAGTATTACTAGTTGTGTTTGTAGTAGTAGTGGCAGTACTAGAAGCAGCAGTAGTAACAGTAGTAGTATTAAGAGTAGAAGAGTAGTGGCAGAAATAGTAGCAGTAGTACTACTAGTAGTAGAAATAGTAGTAGCAGCAGCAGTGTTACTGGTAGTGGTAGTAGCAGTTGTAGTATTGATAGCAGAAGTAGTAGTAGCAGTAGCAGTAGTAGCAGCATTAATAACAGAAGTAGCAGTAGCATCATTAAAAATATTTGCAACCGCAGTAGTCGTACAGGTGGTGGTTGTGGTAGTAGTAGTGGCAGTTTTAGTAGTAACAATAGTAGAAGTAGTATTAGTAGTAGTACTTGTGTTAATAGTAGTAGCAATGCTAGTACGAGCAGCTCTTATCGGTCGTTAAGGTATTTCTAGTTGTAGTTTTAATTGCTGTAGTAGAAGGAGTTGGACAAATAGCAGTAGTTATAGTGACAATAACAATACCATTGAAAAACTATCGGACTTCTCCGCAACACAACAATAACTAGCTTGTTGATAACTTAAAAGACATTGATTTCTTTAAGGAAATAAACATATGAACCAAGAAGGGACGAAAGAAGAGAGATTTTCATAGTCGTTTATATCAGTTTATATTTAAGGATCATTTGAAGCTCAACGGTACAACGCAGTCGCTTTTCGAAGCATGTGACAGGTCTGGATGTGGTCATGAATGGAAAAGCAAGTAGTCATAGTAGTTGAGCCCAGACACTCAGTAATCTTTAGGAATACTATAGGTACGACGTTTCCGAGATGATTATAGGTAAAGGCTATATATAATTAACAGCCCGTACTTCTATGTATGTATGTATACGTGCTGTTTTATAACAACGACCAAGGAAGCCATGAACGATCATTTTACACGAGTAGTCACATGTAGAACATGAAAAACAAATTAAGAAGCAGAAATACAATAATAAGTAACAGGTAGTCCTCACTTACACATTTATAAAATCGTACTACAGTGTAATGTCTTTCTGGGTGCTGCAAGTCTTAAATCCCATTTTTGCAAATGGCCTTCCACACAATCTTTCCTTATTATTACGTGACGATGATTACTAAATCAAAACAATCAGCGAGTCGTAGCACATCACACAAGTACAAGATTAAGATAAACGTAGGCCGTGAAGGATGAACCTATGGGGTTATTCTTTATATCTTTAATACACATTCAGCTATACTAGAAGGAAGCATATGCTGGTAGATAGAATAAAAGCCTCCTAGTTGATAAGAATTACGTGAAAAGGTTGCTTCTTCTCAATTTAACCGTACTGTAAATTCTATTCAATCTATCCATCGCATGCCGGGGTCCAGAGATCATTGTAAGATTGCTGAGAAGCACCAGGATTGATTGCGTTATTAGCTGACAATGGTATGTGGTATGCAATCACGTCTTCGTCTTCGTCTTAGTACAGTTTATTAACCCATCAACATATACGCAAATTCTGTCATTAGTGAAATTAGTACGAAAATGCTTACATACTAGTTTATGGATTGTTCATAATGTCGGTACGTAATCACGCTAGACGTCCTGCCCATTTTCTTGTTATCAATGCAATCGCTGCCCTGTGTATTTTCTATAGAGGATACTTAGATTTGACGTCACTGAATTTGCCAGACAACCTTGCTACATTTCCTGCCAGACGACGTCTCCATGTTTCTCTGTCAGGGGTGCGTCGAAGTATCTATTGTATTTGAGGCAATTAATTGCTTTCTTTGCAAAACGTAAGTACCCAGCAAGAATGTGACTCCACAATGAAAAGAAACCTCAAAATAAGGCGTGAATAGACTCGCCGATATAAAATCGAACCTGAGGCTGTAACCTGTTTAGCTACTTCATGATTAAGAATAAACCTGAAATATACCAGTTTACAGTTCAGTATTCGATTTTATATCTGTTCTGCAGGGATCATGGTTTAGTTAAGCCCCTTTCCTTTGTACCTGAGAAAGTCTGAGGAAGACTAAAAGTTGTTCATATTTCAATTTCCTTCATACTTGTTTGCTCATCCGATATCAACATCAAATACCTCTGATAGATGTGTAAAAAGAATAAAATGTATTCTGTAGGTTTCCTTTTTTCATTTCTAAGCTTTGTTTATCGTTTGGGTAACAACAAGATCCGTAAGTAAGATGAGGTTTTGAATAAGAGCTTATAACGAGTCGGCATATTGACGTAGAGAACCAAGTATAATTGACCCCATCAGATGGATTCTGCTATAATCTTGCAAATCTTTTTGATCCTGTCTCTCTCTCTCTCTCTGACAGTGTCTCAAAAGTGTCTAAAAGTAATGTTGTTAGCTGCTGATAGCAAAAATGTTGCAGGTGTCAGTCTATATTGGAACCCTATTAAAGTTTAGGTACGCCCATTCACCTCCTGTATCTCCGTTTTCGCTTTTTCAGACATTCTTGAGAAGCGGATACTCAGATACACAAATCACAAAGAACAACTAATGTATATTAAACCAATGTATACTCTATTCTATTCATTCAATTCCATGCAATAATCAGTCCTGTTCCCTTTACTCTAGAGTGGGTAAAAAGTCAACGACTCTTGGGTGTTATTTGGTAAATGCTTTAACACTATAAAATTAAAAAAGTATCTTTTTGACTACGCTCCTCCATTAAAATATTTCGCCTTTCAAATCCAAGAAATGTTGCACGAATAGTATCTTTGCTTCTATGCATTATATCATATATGTGTGATATTAACAGACGCCTGTATATATCCTCCCCGACAGTAGCTTTTCCTTCTTATGACTCCCTAAAGCGTATGTTCTACAGAAGTTTACCCATGGCATACTTTCGAGGCTGATGAAATCTATGGGAAAAACTCAGTTGTGCTTTATTCCTTCTACCCTGCTATTGATACGTTAAACTATGTTATACTTAGTGACTTAAAACTATTATTTCTGAAGAAGCAATTGGTTCGCGTTGTTTAGAGCAATAATATTTTTGTACAAATTTTGTTTATAGACTTTCTATGAATTTAGTGTAAGGTTGTCCTAGTTTACAAGGGTTGTTAAGATTTATGAATGACCTTTATTATAATTTCAAGTTGTTCTTTTACAAATGTATAGTTTGCTGCGTGTGATTGATTGTAAGAGAACAGACTGATCGGTGTAACAAAAATAGCCCTATGTCAAAACAGTTTTTTATTTTGGCAGCCGATATTTACTATCTTGAGCCTGATACCTCCAATCAACTCAATTGATATTCTTCTTCACTGATTGCTTCCTCATGGTCGTGGAGTTCATTTTGAATTAGGTGACGTGACCACTGAAACATGCGCAGGCAGTAGGAAGAAACCAAAGTCACGAATCATGCTGCATTGAATTGACAAAATGCTCAGAGAACTCAGGTATTTACCGTTTCCAGACTGTCGATCTAAACCGACGATCTAAACATGAGACGACCTAAATTTTAGTTTGTCCCTCTAGTTAGTTCGTCAGTGTAGAAACAGAGACAATCTTAAAATTTAACGATTTACTTCGAATTTGGTTCATCCAAAGGACGCAGTAAGTCAACCTAAGTGTGATTACGTGTGGATATGGGACGACATAAATAGACCAACTAATTTCCCCAATGGGCACCTTTTTAGTGGCGCACATGAGTTAATGGTGCAGTTGAAAAATATTGTTTTTGCTATTTGTTTGCTCTCTGTTTTTATGACCAAATGGTATATTCCTGGCAATACTTTTATTCTGAAGACTATACAGAAACCCGTTGATTATCCCTAAGAGGGTGTTCATGATTTTAAAATAATAGTTAAATATATATGCACGTTGAAACTTGTTGTACTTAAGTTGTTCGCCATCTTGTTTTAGGTTATACAAGATGTTTGTATCTTTACTGATTTGAGAGCATCGTTTCCACGAAAACACTGTAAGAAAATCTTCCTCATTTCCTGATCAATGTTATCTATTGAATATGAGGATTATGAGAACTCTTGTTATCGAAGAATTAGGTTCGTAAGATGAGGAAACGAGATACGAACAAGAGTTAAGCAAAGCAAAGAGGTCGAAAGTAGACTGATAAACTCCATTCTCCAACTCCTTTTCTTCGTGAAAAAGTCTGCCTGCTGTGCTTTCTGTGTCCTGCATTATGGACTGAAAGGTGATTGCTTGGAAACCGTCTGCACGCCGTTTCTACACTGACGAGATAAATTTCATCGAACACAAAGTCACATAACTTGTCTCACAGAGCGTGCACAGTATCAGCACTGACGATCTAGACAGACGATGTAAATATTTAGCTCGTCTAATTTAGGTCGACACTGTGGAAAGGGCTAATCATGGGACTGTCTGGAATGACTCGAAGACTGAAACTGTGTTTGTTACAGCAGGTAATAGAGACATTTTTGTTTGTATCATTGATCAGAGGAACTACTAAGACTTTATTTTTGCGTACGTAAAAGCATATAAGACTATTTTCCTTTGTAAACCGTTCCTTTAATCACGTGTATTTCGTGAAAGACTAAGGAAAGATGGAGAAGATGTATGCTTTTATCGACGTCGTTAAGGAGATCCCCTAGTTACAATTACTTTAGATTAGGGGCAGGAGGGTGTAAAGCTGAAAAGTTTTTGTCGAAGTCTTTTATGTTATGCCACAAACGCTTCGAAGGTGTAGGGTATTTGGACCTAATCACTCAATGCGGACTGTAACACATTTTCTGTCTTGAGTGTTATACCGTCCTATACCGTTTTAAAGAGTCAGATCATCTTCGGGCGAGCCCTTTACCTTCTTTACGATTTTTAAACTCTTCCCAGTCTTCTTTTTCATAACAACGAGCATCTCCTGCAGTGTTGATGCCAGGATTGCAACAATGGGATTAAGGGATTACGCAGATATCGATTTCTTTTTGGTAGATGTGTCAATTAAGCCATACTTCCTCACCCCATAATGAAGATACAAGAGTAGTCTCCATTTTAATGTTTAAAGTGCCTCGTTGACATCACAATGACCAAAAGCATTTAGTTTTCTTTATACATAATTGTGATTTTGGTTTGAGTTTTACATACAGGCGATTTTGTGACTTGAACTCAGCATTCTGCTACATGTGTCCTATATTCTTTTTTCCAATTTATTGCCGATATTCTCATGCTGGAGGCAGTGCATGGTACATTCATTGTTAGCAGACGAAACAAACTGAAAAACTTGACAATGTTGCATACATGAATCCTACCGAGATTCCCCGTATGTTGACGGGCAGGATTATTGGTGGGATGAGACCTTTCAAGCAGTACTACCTAATTACAATGTTGAGGATTGTTATCATTGTTTGTATGAACAGAGCGATGGTCCTTTTCCTCCTTATTATCTCCCTCATCAGAATGCTGTCTCTTCCATCCAACTGCAAACATACTGCGGAAGCAGTGGTTTCATTCTACTTCAAGATTTATCTATTTTCCTACGTCTGGACACCATACTTTTAAATGACAGACCTTGCATCCCCCGTACAGGGCAACTTTGAGAACCATTAGCGACTTTTTACGAAAATATTTTCCTTATATGCAAAAACTATCAAATGCAAGATTACACAATGAACACAGTTTTCAAACATTTGGGAGAAAGGGGAGGTCTGCCGAAAGACAAACAATGTGATTAACTATTTACCATTTTAGTAGTAAAAGATCTATTACAAGCTAGTAGAGTGGATTCTCCAAAAGGGGTTCAATGATGAACCAACGAGTATCCAGAAGTAAAAGTCCCCATGATATAATCTACGTTATGGCTTTTTGAAAATATCTGACAAATAAAGTGAACATACTCCTTGATGCCTTTTTATATTTTTTACAAACATAA
>JAAAKL020009763.1:0-14858 GCA_010016065.2 Carybdea cf. marsupialis auct. non (Linnaeus, 1758)
GAAAAGTTAAATGAAATAGTTTCAAATTGCAAAGAAACATTTTTAAAGCACTCAGATGGAAGTGGTATAATTTGAGATAAGATAGAAGATAGAAGATAGAAGATAGGAGGTAGAAGAATAAGGATCTCACTGCATAGAAGAACAAATATTAACGCAAAAGTATCCAAGGAAACGTAGTGTCGTGATTTTAAATTACCAAAGTCTTGTAGCTTACCTTGCAGCTTACTATACAGCGTTATCTAGACTAAGTAAAGCCTGTTAAATTAGCTGTAAAAGAGCATTTTCTCATGGCAATTTACCTGACTGTTCGTTACAGCCTCTTTGTATCTATGCTATCCGAAGTCATGTTTACAAAGGTTACCATTTATAGTGACTTTAAACCAAACAAACAAATTTATGATTACAAGAGCGCAATAAAGTGGCAGTATGTTTTAGTTTTCCAGGCTGGATAAACACACCATGTGGCAAATGGGCGACGCTTTCTTACCTTACTCTGTTAAAAATCAAACATATCTTTAAAACTCTTGGCAAACGTACATATAACCAATCATTTGGCAATAGCAATTTTCTCTTCTTCTTTGTAACTTTATTTCAAAAGTTATCCTTCAGACAGAACAAATTTTTTCTTGTTATTGAAAACGTGCATGAACCTGCATAATTTAAGACACCGAACGTTTCATCAATTAGCGTATAAACATTATTTTTCATTTGTAGTGACGCATTTTATTCAAAGCTCTTTGCAACCTTGTCATGATCATGTTACAATTTTCTCAATTTTTATTCAGTTCCAATATCTCCTCCTGATAACTTCAAAGCCTACAATACAAGTTCTACTAGTCTACTCCTACAGTGGAATGAAGTTCCAGTTATGGAACAAAACGGAGTCATTACTAACTTACTTGTAGAATGGGCACTAAATACTGTTTGCATGAGGTGTAAGGTGTCGTATACAAATCAAACTGGAGTAAACGGTAGTAATACTTACAGCAATGTCGAAAATGGTGAATGCATTACATCGTGTCTGAACTTTTCAAGTCTAGTCATACCATCAACTATTTCCAATGTTTCTGTAACTGGATTGGTTCATTATTCTCGATACGCAGTCAGGATCTCGGCGGCAACAAAAGTAGGAAAAGGACCATATGACTTAGCATATGTCTCAACTGATGAAGACGGTAAGACAAACTGGAAATTGTCAATACTATTTGTGTAATCATAGAGATTTGATTAGGTGATTTATTAATTGATTGATTGATTGATAAATTGATTGATTGGTGGATTTTATTAGAGCTATGAAATAGTCGGTTTTAGTATCACTTAATTAGAGTATCATTAAAGTTGATGTTGGCAATCTACTAATTTGAATTTCGCGTATTAAGTTTCATGATACAACATGTTTTAAGAAGATGATAGAGAAATAGAAAATTTATCGCCAATTTATAACACGATATCTTAACTGCAAAGTAAAGGGAATGTTTAACTCCTGCATTAAGACACGGTTAACGCACGTTTAATGGCATTGCGACCGATTTGTAGATGAATAGAGCATCAGTAAAGCAAATGTGCAGTCTTATCCCCGGAAATTAACAAGACTATATATGTAAAACGATATATAATACATCTCCATGTACGTACGTTTTCCTCACTAACGTTCAATGTATTTTGAAATGTCCCTTGGGTCGTATCAATCCTAATCTGTCACCAGGTTTTTTTCTCTTAAATAAATTTATTTACTAGTTAGCAAACAATTCCTCGTCATGCCTTAAGTGACCTATCTTCCCCTTTATCTCCAGAAATGCATTCATAAGCAAAGTTACTCACAGAACATTGCAAATATTCTACCTCCTCAACACTGATAACACTAATGTCTATGTAAATCTATATCTAAATCTACTTATATGTATACAACTGCTTCTCAGACCCGCTTCTCAGGGAAAAACAAAAATCGTCCATGATTTCAGCTATTTGAGATTAAGGTGTCTACATCATTGTTTTAACGGCCTTATAAATTTTCCGGGCCATAGCAGACTTTCGTCGACGTCGGGTATTAAGGTCTTCGATATTTTAGTACTCTATATAATTAATGATTGCTAACTTGTGTATTTTGCGCCCATGACAGTACCTTCAACCGCACCTAGTCACGTATCTGTCGTAAACATCAACGTAAGCAGTATTTTTATTTCTTGGACGAGTATTCCTAAAGAGGACTACCATGGATGCTTTATTGGATATGTCGTTCTTTATCAAGAAACTGGAGTAGATCTTCCTGAAAAAGAGTCATTTGTAAAGGGAGAAGATCCTACCTTGTTTGAAATAACAGATCTGAAACAATTTACCAATTACAGTATCACAGTAGCAGGAGTTACCCTGAAAGGCATTGGTAAGAAGAGCAATGCTATTTATGCTAGGACTTTGCTGCCAGGTATGAATGTGCTTGTTTATTCCATTATTGTCTATGCAGGTTTGCACGCAAGATGTATATTTTATATCTTACCAAAGGTAATGCAAGATTAAAATTTATCTGAGAACAAAACATTAACGGTTAATTTCAAACTCAATCTCCCTGTCCAAGCACAGTCTTTGATAAAATGGCTTATACTTGACTCAGTAAATTATTCTTGAAATAAATTCCTGAAAAGGTCACTTGTAACAACTTAACGAGAAACTGTATAATGTTGTATAACACTGTATAACAATGTTGTTGTTATAGTTATTATCATTATTATCATTATTTTTATCATCATCCATTTAATTTTGCAATGTGCGTTGCTATTTTACCAGATATGTCGGATGTGTGGGCATGGATGGGAAAACCTATATTTGTAATTCTAATTCCAGAACAATTGAAAACTGGAGGGTATTTCATGGAAATCTTCATGAAAGAACCTGACAAAAGTTTTGAAAATACGAGAATACGTTTTACAAAGTTGAAAAATGTACTGTTCAACAAACAAGTATTGATTATGATAAACAAAAATGACATGGTGGCAAGTTCCTATTTTCTAAAATTGTGCTTGTTAAGTGACCAAGAACACATAGTCTCTCTCAGTTTGACGTTTGTCAAATTATTACATCTGGCAATGTTTCCATATTTTGCTGGCCTCGTTGCTTAATACTATTCCTTGACTTAAATAACATCAATGATCAATAACAATACATGGTTTACGTATACGTCCTGTGCTGTTAGGTTTGTTTCATGTATTGTTGATAGCGTAAGACAAGTTTAAGGTTCATGCCAGTATTGTTTAAGAAAGAGAAGCATCAGATTTTAATAGCATACAAAACAGTTGAGCATCTGCTTTTATTGGTAAGAGATTTTGATAATTTTTAATATTATTTAACATTACAAAATTATATATCAGGAAGAGCCTTGGCATCAGTAAACGAGGATATTGTTATCAACTTTTTGCTGATACTGAAGGGTATGTAAGATAACCACTCATTAAATCCTTTCACGGGGTAGAAAGTAATCTAACACGTACACTAACTTTCTAACTCCAACCATTTTTGACTGATGAAACAAGTAATTGTATTTACTTGCCTAGCAATAGAACTTTTTAGTCCTATGATACCTATGGCGCTTAATGTGTGCACAATTGCTTATGAATAGGTATGGGCAACAATTTTGTTGATTGTCATTAGCTTCTTAAAGCCAACGTAAGTTACTCACTTAATACTGGAGGAGGGAGCAGTCATCAAAAATTAAATTTATTTTATATTTAGTCGATGGCAACTGGACAGAATGGAGCAGTTGGACTCACTGTACTCGTAGTTGCGGTGGTGGAACAGTATTTCGTGTAAGGAGCTGCACGAACCCTGCTCCTAGACACACGGGGAAAGAATGCGAGGGGGAAAGGATCCAGTTTGACAGCTGTAACCTTATACCATGTTCTGGTGAGTTCATCTTTACGAAATATGCATCCTTATCAAATATCCTTAGATTAAGAGAATCTATATTTAGTTATATAAACGGGGATATACATGTAAACCGACTATACATGCTGATGAGCAGCAATGAATCAAAGGTAAAGTACTTTCGCAGTCACCTCAGGCGTTTCTTCCTATAATGTCCTACAGACTTCCAGACAGTAGATATATAATTGTGTTCGCTTAGTTATTAGGTTAGGTTTTATTACTATCGCACCTACAGTCCATTACATTTAATGATCAGAGAAAATGCTCTTTCAAATTGATATCTGAAAAATGTATATTGCTAAAAGAAAGAAAAACCCGACTCAACAAGCAACGTTAAATTTACATTTCATCATCCTATCTGCGATGCCACGGCATACAAATAAGACAGAACAAAAAGACCAACACAGTCTCAAGAGTACTCTAAGGATGCTACTTAAGCTTCTAAATATTCTGAAAGTACTTTAATTACCCCTGACAGGCAGACTTTTGCTTGTCATACTTACAGTCAGTTCCATTAGTCGTCCAGAAGCTGTTTTTCGCCTGTATGCCCAAATAACAATATCTTTTTCATGTTTTTTTTGTCACTTAAAGGACAATTAAATCGTAGAGCTTTAACCACAAAATTGCTACAATCATTCTTTGTAAATGGTTTACAAGGCCAGAGAGACTGTCAGAGTAGCTGACTCTTACCCCGTCCCGCTCAATATAGTTTGTTATCTACCTGCTTTCCAATTTAAAGTATCAAGATGCCTAGGTAAGAGCACACTAGATTGAAAGAAAACATATATTTGTCTGAATAATCTCTCTATTTTATTTCTTTAGGCCTATACCTCGGTTTCCCCGGAAAAGACTGCAACAAAACGTGTGATTTGCTTGGCTTATTTTGCGTTCCAAGCATACCAATGATGGAAACAAGTAACCTCTTTAATTTGCTGATTGATGCCACTAACTTTACTGGAAATATAATGCTTGATTGTTCTAAGCCTAAAAATGGCAGGAAATGGCAACACAGCTATGACCCAAGTCTAGTGTTGGACAAAAACCAATGTGTTGGATATTCAAACATTCCAAACATACTTTCATGCAATATTTTGGACTTCAAGGATACTAACATAAGACCAGTTTGCAATTGCCTTGGCCAAGGTAAATTGATTATTGATTATGTCATTCCAGAAAATCTTTTGTTGGAAATAAGAATATGTAAAACGTCGAATTAAAATATATTTTTACCTAATGTATGATCGTAGACAATCGAAACTGTCATTTGATAATCGTATATACATTTTTGGCATGTGTCCTTTTTATCGCCCTGACGCACGTTTTATAACCATTTTACAGTTTAAATAATTTTTACGTCACAACTATACTTGACTGCGATATAAAGATCCAGGTACTTATACACATGGTTTACTGGAGTCCATCTACAATTTCAGCC
The DNA here is from genome assembly GCA_010016065.2 of Carybdea cf. marsupialis auct. non (Linnaeus, 1758). Lineage (NCBI taxonomy): Eukaryota > Metazoa > Cnidaria > Cubozoa > Carybdeida > Carybdeidae > Carybdea > Carybdea cf. marsupialis auct. non (Linnaeus, 1758). Next base: position 5,351 of record JAAAKL020009763.1, read on the forward strand.
TCATTTTGCAATAATTGGAAGTTTTGGAAGGTAAAATATCATGAAACAAACAGAATTTTAAACCCTTGACTATGGGTCTTTCGATCAAATCTCATTGGTAACAATTCATTTTACATGTAACTTTTCAAACTTACCATATCAAATTCTCTCTTCTCAACTTTGATTAAATTTTCTTGTGTATAACAGCATATTTTTAATCGCTAACATTAATTTGAAGGCGACAGAGGCTTCAGTCTATGGAGTAAATGGGATGACTGCACTAAATCATGTGAAAGAGGTACTCAACTGAGAAGCAGGACATGCTTTGGAGATGGTAAATGTAAAGGGAAACGACTGGATAAGAGGACGTGCAATATACAAGAGTGTCCAAGTATGCTTTTTTCTACTCTTCAGAGTTTACTATCATTTAAATAATTTGATGCATTTATAAGTTTTTTATGTCTGTGATAAAAGCTGTCGGACGTTTTCTGTTTATCTCTTTCAAACCGCTTTCCCCTAATAAACTCTCAATAAATACCAAGATAAATACAAAAATATGTTTTATGAACATCCCTCGAAGTAAGGACGTGGAAATCTAAGACAACAGTTTTTGCAGCAATTTCCTTCTCCCAACTGCTAGTAAATGCTTGCTTTATTAAGGCAATGAACATTGTAACAAAGAAAACGGGGTATTTAACTCATGTGTGCAGCCCTTAAACTTTAAAGCAATATTCCCTACAAGGAAAACAATAAAACTGGAATATGCTGCTTGATTCTATCAACTAATCTCAAAGTCGTGCGTCCGACATAGCCAGCCTCGCACTGGCAAGAAAATAAATAGACAATGGTGCACGAATTTGAGGTTAGTTGATAGAATCAAGCAGCATATAGTCGCCAAGCATCAGCTCCTACAGGGAAACCGCCACCTCGGGTTTCTAATACAGAAAGCATTGTTAAGCAATTTGACTCTGCCATAGGGCAGCACTTGCTTGAAACCCAGATTGTACAAAATTACATACGGATGACCACTTTCGCATAATAGGCAGAGCTAGGTTAGCTTTTCTCCTAGCCGTACTCAAATCCGTCCATATCTGAGCAACAAAACTGTTGCTTTGCAGAGGAAAAGAATTTGTCTTTTCATTAAGTTATTTCGGCTCTCTATTTAGTTCCACATACACTGATTGGTCAAAACAACACAAATCTAGCTGTCAGATCTCTGATTGGCTACTTTCAAAACACAGTTTGGTATAAGTTTTATTGATGTCTTCCTATCTCAATTCTGACGATTTAGTACTTTGAGGAGTGTTAGACGAACAAAGCTTTTCAGTACTAAAATGTTTTCGCAATTTCGTATAGTTTTATTGTTTTGTACCACCAACAAGCAAGAACAACAGTAAATGAATTATACCGAATTTTACTGTCGACTCTGCATTGTAGTGTGTCTATCATGTAGAACTTTATTTTATAGCACACTCTTATTCTTACTGTCAGGATAGAGGTAATCAGTTTTGTGTATCTGAGAATCCATCTTACTTTTAAGCAGGTGCATTCTTTACATCCTTTCATTTTTTTTGCGAATCTAATCATCTGTGCAAAGGAAAAAATAAAAAGGAAAGATATTGTATGATGTCCAGCCTACATGAAAGAGAAATAACCCCACATAAACTGAGGCGTCATTTGCAAAGTATACGTATCAAACCATAATAGCCATTATTATCATAGTTACGTTTTATTATTATTTATCATTATCAATATCATTATTACAAATATTATCATTATCATTTCTTAGACATAGGGTTGTAGTACATTTTTATTTATCTCTAAGATAGGATATAAACAGTGTTATACTTAAACACGTTACACGTTAGAAGATGCGCCAAAAACTGATGATGTAATATTGCATAGTCATTCTTTAGCGAACGTTCAGTAATAACTAATTCATAGTAACTTACCTACCTGATCAAAAGAGAACTTAAGTATAAACCAATAAACTAACCCACCAAACCAACCCGATTCGACTAAGCTAATTTGAAAAACTTCGTCAATAAGAAGATCAGCTGTACTTTGTTATTAGAATCCTTCTCTTTGTTGAACTTTATTTCCGGTGCACAACATATTTGCTAAATATATTTTTAATAAAATACAAATTTGTCACTCTTCTTTAGTTGATATTTCAAACATGACCTTTTCCATTCCTTTCTAAATACTTAAGACCATAACGTAGGCGCTTGTTTCTTAACCAACTTCTTCTAGCTTACGTTTCCGATCCTTGATAGAGCTTGCAAGATTTTTATTTCTTATTTCTCGTGTCTCCTGAAGTGTTTCCTGTTTCAGCAACTGGCCCTAATTTTCAGTGTCTGTTTAGAATATCTGAGGGAAGGATTAATATAGTCGAATATATTACTAAACTAATTGTCTTCATATTGTTTGTTAAGTCGCTTTTGGTAACATGCTGCGTAAAATTGTTTACCCGCTTCGCCGAGTTGTTTGCATCTACACAAACAACAACAACAAGATTTGTAATATGAAGAATTAGAACGCGGAACTGTATTTTTTACGAATTGGTTTTAAACGTTGTTGTGGAAGTATCCCAGTGAAATTCATTGAAAGTGCAGGGCAGTGAGGTAATAACAATTATACAAAAGTTGAAAAAAAATATTTCAAGAAAGATATGCAGGAAAGGACATGAAGTGACGTGAGCATTTTAGGAGCAAAGATACCTGCTTTACTAGAGACTTTTCTTGTCTGGATATTTGCTTGCTTGTCATTGTATAAATGATCAAGAATAAAGTACAAGCATTCGCTTGGGTAAAATTACTTTGCAAAGCACTATTTAATCTAAAAAGATTGTGTAAATAATGAAAGACATTTAATGTAAACAATAAATATATTAGATTGACAGCAACAGATCAATAGGCGAATCATATACCCCAACTAATGTCTCTACAGACCGGACGCACATGCGCACAATAACAGTACATGCACCTTCTACGATAAACAAAAATTTAAGTAAGCAAAATCTTGTAGCAAGGAGATGTCAAGTGGTTTCCTTCTATTTTATCTTATAATTTTTTACTATTGTTTCTGGTAGTGCGAAGCATATCCTCTGTAAGAATAGAAATAATCAATAAAAGTACAGTATGTATGTAAGGAAATCATAATTTAAGTAAGTAAATAAGTAAATAGATTTCTACAAAGTAGTGAGCATTTGCAACTTTTAAAGCTTTATACCTGTTGAGTTTAGTGTTTATGTGAAAAGTATTTAGTGCAGTTTTGTGCTCGTTGAATGACCGTAACGTAATTGCTTACCAACAGAGGATTACAACTTGCGTGTATGTGTCCACAATAAAACATGTTCTTTTCACGTTTTCGGATAAAATACTCAAATAAAGCTTTTGGAAGTCTACCAGTGTTTTTCTTAATTTACTTAAATACAAGTTTCAATACGATCAGGAAGGAAAGCAGACGGGTTTCATGTTGTTGTTTTATAATTTAACCAAGATAATATTTTCATGATTTTGAAGGGCTGCGTACCAAACAACTAAAATTGTTGGCAAACGTTTCGCCCAGGTGGTATCAAAAAAACGTACCGTCTTCATTAATTTAAAGTTAGGCAATTATTGAAACATCTTTGCATAGGAAAGTAGTAAGTAACTTGCAAAACGGCCCTGATTGGAACGTTGAATCAGGCCCTCGCTTTCTACAACAAAGTTAATGACTGCAACATGTCCGCTCCTGGAGCTTTCATTTGGGTTCAGTAATAATATGCGAAAAGTTATGTAGAAAGGGAAGAATACTACAAGATATCATTTGCTTACTTTTTTTTAACAAAACGCAATATAACAGTATGTTTAAATAGTACTTTTTGGTAAAGTCGCTTTCATATCTTATGGAACAGCTGTTATAGATCTTGCTACTTTTGTAATTTGAACTCCGCATTTTAACTCCGGAATCAACCTTTCACTAAAATGTTTCACTGAGTATCTTGATCAGAAGATCTCGTACAATAAGGACAGCCATACAGCACGAGTACTGGGAGCTAAGCTGTTGACAAGAAAGATAGCATGTACTATAAAGGGGGTCACCTAGTTCAGTTGATAGAGCGCACGCCGCAAACGGGTGAATCGTTAGTTTGCCTCCCGTTGATGATACACTTTTCTATTCCTCTCCTATCTATCAAATAAGTATTGACTGAACAGATATATTAACTTCATTTTAATAGTTAATGGAGCATGGTCAGACTGGGGGCCGTGGACACCTTGCTCCAAGTCTTGTGGAAAAGGTTTTATATCTCAGTATCGCTATTGTACAAACCCACGTCCACAGTATGGTGGATCACCATGTGATGGAGTATCAAATAATACTATCGATGGATGCAATGCAGATCCATGTCCTGGTAAGTCTCAGCCATCAAAATATGTTCGCCATCGTTTGGATTATCCGAGCTATAATGTTTGCTAAAATGTTTGCTGTGATGCTTAACGTTGTCTTCTCAAAATTACTTCAAAAGTACTTATGTTCTTTTATTGATTACAAGTAGAATAAGAATTTCCAAAGATTTTATAGTTACCTATTTATGAAATTATAGGTCATTGACTGTGAATGGCAAGACAGACTTTGTTTTTACGTTGCAGTAAACCTTTTGTATTTCATCAGAAGAAGGTTTGAATTATGTACGCTAAAGAAAAATCCTGCCTTCCTCCGTACCTATGTCCTGTCAGCAACCTCTCCATTTTTTTCCATTTAAAAATGCTCTCCGTAAAAAGTCAAAGGTTACACTATATAATCTAAAATAGAAACAATGAAAAAATGAGATGGTACAAATTATGCTATTTTTTTAAGCTCTCATCTCTGTGCAAAAATTCATATTTTCACTCATAAAATCTAAAAGGGTTGTTTTCTTTTACTGCAATGGGTTTCCTTTCTTATGTATGCAAATTAGAAGAACGATGTTTTAGGGTACCATGCTTATAAGCATAGGCTTACTTTTTGTTGCTTGACTCCAGATTAAAAACAAACCAATAGATAATATCAAAAGTGGCAAACACATTAATCAGAGGAAGTAATGGAACATAATGATGTATCAACTAAATCATTATTTAATGAAAATAATCATCTTTGGTATAATAAATCTATTATCAATTTTGTTGTCCTTTCCGCTGTCGACTGATGCATTCTCCTCTGCAACATATTATTATAAATTCTTTTCTTTTCTTCTTACAGTTCACGGAAATTGGGGAAATTGGGGTCAATGGTCACTATGTTTACAGCCGTGTGGAGGAGGAAAGAATAGACGGTCAAGGTCTTGTGACAATCCTGCACCGAAATATGGAGGACAGCCCTGTTATGGGCCACAAAATAGCTTTAAAGACTGCAATACACAACCATGCAGGCGTTAGTTGAAGTCTATCTTTAAGTAACTATCTGCATAATTGGATGAAGTAACCCATTCAAATTCAAATTTGTATTACACAAATTGTTTCTGTTTAATTTACTGCTCGCAGCATTAAATGAAGCAAAAGAATTTGTTCTGGTACAGGGTACAGTAGGCATGAGTGGGTACGTTAAAAAAGGAGAAAAAGTCCTAACGGTTGTCGGAGGGAGACCAAAATATGTTTTCATAAAAGAACTCATTGTTACTGAAAACATCACCAAACTATAGGCCATATTTCAATTTGTGCTTCCCTTTGTAATACAAGTTAAATATTTTCCAATTCAGTTGCCGAAGGGGAGACAAAAGGGACTTTTTGTCCCTATTGTTGCTTATTTCCATGGGTTGAAATATGGAAACGAGAGGCCTTTTATATTATTTATATTATATTATATTATCTTATTTATATATTTTTTATAGATTTAAAAGTTCTGCAAGATAAAAATTTTAAAGACAAGATCCAAGAAGATAGATACCATACATGTTTTTCGTCGTAATACTGAGTCTTGTATCTTTGTCCATAGTAAACAGATTTCAAAACATAACCAGAATACGTATTCATATACAGCATTCTTAAAATTGTATTTAAGCCTACCTAAGTGGTTTCTTGGTAGTTGTAAAATGATGAAATGCTTGAAGATGTCACTTTCAGGACGTTTTGACTTAGTGATGATTCGAAAGTTTGTTGTTGTTTTGCAAGTCATTAGAACTAGTCATAAATGTGTCTTCTTCTTCTTCTCTTCTCTATCTCGCAACTGTTTTTGGAAGGTCGTTGGGGCGTTGTGGTACTTTGAAGAATAATATCTCTCCACACCTCTCTGTGTACATAGATATGTACTATTTTGTAACATAGAAGAGGATAAACTAGAAACAACTTTCCATGTGCTAAACAAGATGCAGACATTTCAAAGGCTTCACTGTTTCTCTTTTTGAGCTTAATGGGTTTGTTCGTGCAACAAGGACCAGGAATTTCCTAGTTTATGTGGTCTAGTGTAGCCAGTTTTAACGTGTGACAGACAATGTATGCATAAAATGTTTGTCAAATTTACCAAATAATACCACAGCTTTAAAAATTCTAAAGTTTTACCGTTCCTTGTTGCCTGTAAAATTAATCATTATTTTACATATTCTCCTTTTACTATCTTGTTTTAGCAATTGGAATTGACTGTAGAATGACATTTACGGATGAAGAATGGGACTTCAAACTAGTTTATGAAAATGGACCTCAATATAAACAACTGGCAGGAAAAATAACAAGTGAAGTATGTATTCTTGTACTAAGTATTTACCAAACCAATAATAAGCCAAAATCATTTGACAAATACTTGAAAAGTTCGCTCACATGGGATCAGAGGTTAGGTACACTTCCAATGAACACTCGTCCCTATCCTATCCTTGTCACTAGGCTCCAGTAGGAAAAATGGCTATTAATTTGGTGCACCTAAAGGGGGGGGGGGGGGGGAGGTCATCGTTTTTTGCATAGATGGGCATACAAAACGTGCGTCTTTAAAATAAGGAGACTTCTTTACATATCAGTTTTGTTACGCTAAAATTAAACTGTTGTTAAATATAGAAACGTATATGTATTGGCCTATTTTATACTTATTACATACATTACCTGCTTCCAAAACAATGCTTGTTCGGACGAACCTGTGAAAGTTAAGACATTACTGTTTTTTATATTGTTTCGCATTCAGAAAAAGTTATGCGATGCTCTAAAACGGCCCCATGATATGCACACATCACTTGTATGTCAAAGGATTTCGACCAAAAATTGCGAGATATCAAATAGAATGTCTCCCAACTTAAATGGTGCGGAAGCTTCAACTGCATTATATCGGAAATTTTTGTAATTTCTTCGGCCTCTAGCTTTGATTTAGGCATATTGATTAACCTGATATGCTATGCATGCCTAAGAAAGACTTAGGATATTTTTAAAATAAAGACGAGCTGACAATTCATCGGATATTTAGCATAATAGAAAATTTGAGGTCAAAGAAAGATCTTCTTTCACCAGTTGGCTTTCAAATTTTGCCATACATAAGCTTTATCAGGAAATTGCTGATTTTTTAGACGTTGATAAGTGATCTCCAACCAGTACTCTGATATAAGAACAATGTACATCTGTCTCATAATTACTTTATATCCTTCTATAGTCGTTCTTTATTTCAAGGTACTAAGTATAAGGAAAACGAAAAAGTGTTACCAAAAGACTTTTTTCAAGATTTATTTCCAGCTAAGGAGACAAACAGTTACAGTCTAGCGTATGAACCAGGACAATGTAGTGTTAAATTATCTGAAAGAAATATATCACAGGAAGAAAACGTTTATTTAGTGTGTTTTTCCATTCAAATTGTTATTATCAAGTTTAGAAATATAACGATTCTGAATAACTTAAGTATTAAATTACAATTGTTAGCAAGAGCAACAAATGAGGCATTCTTGTGCTCGTGGCAACTAAAGGGCGATGCTTTAAATGCAATGCTAAAATGGGTAGCAGTGTCATCATGCTTGAAGGTTGCGCTTTAAACATATTATATCAGGAAATGGAAATAGCTGAGGTAGAACCCTTTTCGCTCATTTAACAGTTAATGAAACTTCAATTTCATTACCAGATTACGTTTCCCTCCGGGCTCTTCATTTCTGATAAAATAGCCACATTGCCATTTTCTTCATTTCATAATAATCTCACTTTTTGATCAATAAATGGTTGCTATAAATTATGGGTTTTTTTTAGACTCTATAAAATGCACAGCACAGAGCACAGCGCTCTAAGCAGAATTTCATTCTCCCGTGATCGAATCATAGTTTTCTTCTAGAACATGGATAATCGTCTTCCAAGTCTACTGAAAGGTTCTAACGGGTAGCTCGTCTTCAAGACCATCCTGTGGAAGTGGACTTTCCTGTGTCATAGCTTGCTGTAAACGTTTTGAGACCAGGATACTCTAGCGGGATCATTTTACACTACCTAAGTCAAACTATAACATCGTAGGTTCACAAAAATATGGGAAATTTGTAAATGTTTGTAAATAAATCAAGTACAATGGAATATATTATGGACGAACATACATAGGGAGGTCTCTTGTTGTAATGAAAAATCTAGGGCGACGCTGAAATGCACGATGGCTTAGAATGCATGGTGGCTTGGAACACATTCATACTGTTCTGAGTTGAAGTTATCTGATCTTTTGAAAGATGGGTATTTTAGTTGATGCACTCGTAAGTAATTAGGACCAAATTACGTGAATGTATCGAGAATATAATCAAGAGTGTGAGGCTGGTGAAAGAAAGTGAAACGTCTTTAAGAAAATTATCACAATCAGAAAATTATTCTGACAATTTGAACACTATAGTTTGGCTTTAATATTATGGCAAATACCTTTCTATCAAATTGCAGATGCTATAGTAACAGAGTCATTAGTACGTATATAGTTGTTAGTGACAGTCCAGCAAGCAGCTTTCTTTACAGCACAAACCTAATGGAAGTCACTATTTGGAAGTTACCCTGCTTTTGATGATTACTTAGAATCAATTTCTCATTTAAGGAATAATTCTCACAAAAATTTATGGCATTTATTGTAGTGCCCTTTGAAATCAATAGCTGACAAATATCTATATTTCAAATCGCAACAGCTGTGTGTAAAGGTGTTTTTTTCCAAGAATTTATGGCATCTATCGCAGCACCCTTTGAAATCAATAGCTGACAAATATTTAGATTTCCAATCGTAACAACTATATGTAAAGGCGTTTGTTTCGAAGAATTTTTGGCATCTATCACGGCACCCTTTGAAATCAATAGCTGACAAATATCTAGATTTCTTAATATAGCATAAATTCACCTCTAATAACAACCCCTTTGCCGTTAAACATAATTGTTCTTCTAATTTAAATGTACTCAGAGATGTACAATATCTACCAAATATATCATCCCACTCAACTGTTAGTCGACAGGCCTTTGCAATACCCACTGCTAAAATTGGGACTTTAATCTTTACATCATCACTATCAACTCCTTGAAGTTGCACCAATGTAAAACCACTAATATTTTTTTTTTAGCTTGAATCAATTTAAACTAGTCAAACGTCTATGTGGAACTTT
>JAAAKL020009764.1:0-14858 GCA_010016065.2 Carybdea cf. marsupialis auct. non (Linnaeus, 1758)
AGTACAATAGCGTATGACGTACATTGTAAACAAATGTACCGATACTTGCCTCATCATTTGTAACCACGCTTAGATCATGCTGTATTTAATGTAAAATAAGTATCCTTTCAACTATCTTCTGGTGTAATTGTACATTCCCTAAATATTTTAGTATGGCATATATACAGTAGTCCTAGACTGGTTTAATCAGTTATATATCAGTTATAATACGCTAATTGCAACTTGTATCGTGTCTTCCTGTCACGCTTTGCCGCGCCGCCGCCCTTACACGAGCACGCCAAACTCTGCAGCTGAATTTGTAGCTGAGTAAAGTTGAACTCATTCTCATGTTGCCTTTTCAAACAAATTCATAGCAGTATCACAATTCTCGCCGACTTCCCCACTTAAAAGTAGTTTCTCCAAGCTTCAGTAAACCTGGTAGTAAGGCTGATCGACATAATCTGTTATGGCAAAAAACATAGAGAAAGTCCTTTCTCTAAGGGTAGAAACACCTGCGACCAGGGTATTGAGATACCTTTGACGGTAAATATTGGAGTGGCTTCAGCCCCCTACAATTGCACCCCGATGAGTAGAATGCCCACAAGACTCTTCAAAAGAAATCCAGCAGCATGTTCCTTCTGTTAAACTTTAGAACTATGATTTTCGGTCACGTCCTTTTATTTGTAAAGTTTATATTATTACATATGTACCATGTGTTTGCGAAACGGTGTTGTTAATAGAATCCCATAGAAATTTTTGATCGATTAAATACATCCGTTATGGGTACCCTGCTGTTGTCTGAAGTCAAATTTTTGCCCATTTTTAAGAACTTCAAAGTTTTATTATCATTAGACAGTTCCCTTGCATGACGTCTCGCTTAGATATTATTATTTTGAAAAATTCGATTAGTACTTAAAACTAGTGATGTTGGAAGTGATATTTTCATACCACTTTACATGGTAATAGAAATAGATGTTGCAGAGGCCGGTAAAACATTGAAAGTAAAGGTATAATATCACATCATTTACTTTTACTTCACGGGAAATAGAAGTGAACTACTTACTCAGAGGTAGGAGCATTTATAGTGATTACCAAAGGCGGAATTGAGCTTTTCACAGCCTGTTATCAGAATCAGAATTGAACGCACTGTTCACTTTTTTAATACGTTTCTATGGACAGTAGCTATGGCATTTGGTACGCTTTATCAATGCTCTGCTATCCTACGTTTGTCTTTAAAATTTTTCAGTAAATCGTAAAAATAAAGTTGCGCCAAACGATAAAAAGGACAGGAATTCAATACATATACATCTATTCTATTTCTTATTTAGTGGTCATAATTTAACCGCAACTAAAATGTCGGAACAAAACTTTATACTGTCGTGAAAAGGTAAAGCATGTAACTTGAAATGAGAGACATTGACAAACTCAGCTTAGTTTTTGGTATATGAAAAATTTCGAGGGGCCCTTTGGCCTTACCTCTTCTATAAGATGTATCAAGCAAAGCATATCTTTGATAACAACACCTTCTTAGGTTAAAGATAAACAATAAATCTTGGATCAATGTGTCTTAGATATAATACAAATTTAACATTGATGTTATCAGCCCAGACTGTGCATAAAGAAAGGTACTTGTGTTTAAAATCTTAAAACAGTGCCTCAGATTTGAGTCTTGACACCCTGCCGGCTAATTCGCTTTCGGGCATCTTAATTTTTCTTGTGCATGCCTATCCGCTGAATTCAGAAGAATTTGAACAAACTTGTAGTCATCAACTGCGGGATCTTTTGCATTCTAGAGTTTGGCAAGTTCATATAAAGAAGCTGGCAACAACGTTGTATTAGCACAATATTTGTTCCCAGCAAGAAATGTTATCTTTTTATTTAGGAAGGATGACCATGGTTGACAGGTTGTTGCGAGCTTGTTGTATTGCTTGATACAATATAGAAATCAGTAACTATTTAAAACACTAACAAAAATAACGTGTTTTTGCGCTCAACCCAGTATCTTACAGTGGGGTGTGCGGGACTTATGTATGATATAACAATTAGGAATGCTTAATTAAGAACATTGAATAAGAACAGAATCACTAAAGTAAGAAGAACTTTATTTATAACTAGTGTTGCCTGTTTCATTTTGATCTGTGAAAGTTCAAGGTAATGACAGAGCATTTGCATGCACGATCATTTGTTATCGTTTTCGTTAGATATTCAATTGTGAAGAAATAGAGCACCTTCATTCAGACGAATAAAGAGCTCTGTTTTTGTATCTTTATGATCAATTTTCTATCTCAGATATCAGTTTGACAATAGGTATAATGTCGTCTTATTAAACATGGTAGTGTTATAAGGATATCCATATTTATATTGGAAGACAATACAATTTTACAAAAAACTTTTTTTCTGTAATACAACATAGTCATGAGAAAGTAAATCTAATGCAATTCTATGCCCTTTTTTTTAAAAAATGTTTCCACGTTGTATCAACGAAAATGGCTTGAGATGTTTTGCCATTCAAATGTACTTTCCATGCCAGCTTACATACACCGGTAGAGCAAGAAAGAAAACATCGTAAGTTGAAACTAAATAGAAGCTTACGATCATGCAAATGCAAAGTTTCTGTGCTAGGCTTTGCTTCGACCTATGTTATAAAATCTGATTTTTCGGCTCTGAAAGATCTGAAAGATTGAAGCAAACATGTAAGAAAGTATCTACAGTATTGTGAGGTGAAAACTTACCAAATTCCTTAAACAAGGTATAGGCTGGAGTTTTCAAGCGTCTGTCAAGTCAAGCCTGGTTGGAAGTAACCTGTACACGTCAACTTTGAGGCTCATTTCATCGTTGGATCTGCCTGATAGAAAATCTCTAGTGTCAGGATTAATGGATTTAAAAGATCGACTCTCCCTTGTTGTGTTTTACATTTTGTTAATATCTTTAAGTACTGACTTTAGAATGCGGGAATAGAACCAAATGGACTATTAAATATTAATCAGGTGCCAGAAGGCAGAGGAAGTCGAGTTCTTTTCGTACACAAAATTTGAAAAGTAAGAAGATAGAAACCATTTAAAATGAACTCATACTCTTTTACGATTTTAAATCTTAAAGTGATTGAAACACAAACATTGCCAAACTCCCATTGTACGCAATAACTCTAAAGCTTAGATGCTAGCTGTTCCATTGCAATGAACATGCACGTTCAAATAAATTATAATAAATGACTTGAACAAAGTGAGAAGAAAGAAATCAGGTAGCATTACATTATAGTTTTCTTTCAAGCATTCAATCCTTCGAAATGATCGGATCTCAAGCTTTTGAAATCTTGCAATAGTACACAGAGTGAAACCATATATGAAGCGAATGTCTTGGCGATCATATCTTATTACAATTTATTGCCAACTGCAAAACCCACTATACAAAATGTCCGATCAAATCTAAATTTAGCGCCTCAACCGTACGTGTCTTGTTTAACATTTGCTGAAGATGACATAAGGAAAACGCTACCGTAACCAATATGATGACGAAGCTACGTAAATAGCTTTCGAAGCAATTGCATCAATTATAGCCTTTTACCTTTCACTTTACTTCCTGTTTCTCATTCGAGAAAGGATTAATTTTTTATAAAGTTGTAAAAAAGTCTATTTGGAGAAATATGTCGAAAAGCTCACCATCTAAAAAATTGTAGATGTCAACACTTTTTCTGTCTTTCAGAGTTTAATAAAAATAGATAATTCACAATAATCGCAATTGGAGTGTAAAACTTCACACTAGGTTGGTATGTGAGATTGTGACATTCACTCATAAGTTTTGAAAAATCTTTTTCTGAGAGCTATTTTTGAAGTGTTTTCATATCGACTTCCTTGGCTTAGATAATACGAAAGGAGGCCAAGTAACACCACATTACACCATCACTCTTTCTTTATGCTGACCTCTTTTAAGTTACTTTTGTCGCTGAAACATCAATTCATTTGTTATATCAAAGAGGAGCAACTTCTGCTCCTTTAGTTTGATGAACAAATACAGAGATTTAAAAGTCTCTGAAATCGCACAAAGTTATCGTAAACTAGCAAACAAAAATAAGGTCCAGAAATCTCAAGCTCAGAGTTTAATCACAAAGTGAAGAATATAGATGTAAAAGAAACGATAGGTAATTTCTTTGTTAGAGTTGACTTCAAACATAAACTTAATATTTTATCATAAATTAATTTATGAGTGCAAAAATAAATAATACACTAGGAGTCAAACTACTCCGCATTCTAAACTACTGAACAGCGGAAACACTAAGTGGACACTGATGTCTACATTGTTGAAAACTATGTTATATTTGTCCAATGTTCTGTCTCATTCCGATTCGTGCATTCACTTTAATGCCGTAATGGACATAGTAAAAGATATACCGAGAGCAAGAAGCAACATATGCATGACAGAACACAAAGTCGCAACAAAATTTGCAACGCTGGGTGAGAGTTTACTTGTGACTAAACAGATAAATCAAAGGCAAAGTCTTAATTAAACGGAAAGTCATTCAACAATATGGCATTATCAGTAAGTGTGGTATCTCGAGTAAGGAAATGAATCAACCCTTTCCATTCCGTGACCAAAGCCCAGTGTGAAACTTTATAATTTTTTAAAGTCATATGAGACTTTATTGCTAATTTAGCAATTCAGAATAATCAGTAATGTTTGCATCTGAATATTAGGATGTTCATTCATTTGTTCACATGTTTCTTCTTCTCGTCGAAGGTTGGATTCAATGGGCTTCCATTCTCTTCGATTGTGGGTAAGGCAAATTGCCACTCGGTATTTCTATCATGCAAACTGGGAACACATTTTACCCTCTGCTACTCGTTTACACTATTTTTCTGGAAATCCCTACATAATTAGCTATCTATTATTCGGCCACGTCTTTATAATTCCCATCTGGCATACCGATATGTGAATAATTATTATAGAAATCTCTTCCAACATAATTTCATTAGTACTATTAAGCATCTGACAATAATCTCGGATAGGTTGTTGAGATAATTATAAAGATGATAGAAGAATAGAGCATTTTTATATTTCAGTTAGAAGAATTTGGCATTAAATTGATTTCAACAGTTTCACTGATAATGAATAATAACTAATTTTACTAATCTATTCATATTGCACTTCCATATACATTGTTACTGGAACTTACACCACTTCGAGACCGGATTCCCTTCCTGACATCACCGATGGCCCTTCCGGGATTTGAACCTTGGCCCTCTTGATCTGAAGGTCAGGACTTTATCCACTAGACCACGGTGGATCCATTTATACAACTTAAACTTATAATTACTTATCTAATCTCCTCTTCTATAAAATAAAAGAAAAAACCTATCCCCGTTTAATCTTTCATGTCTGTAAGCAATGCTTTGGAAGCTGTTTGAAACATGGGCAATTGACGATGGATCGAATTTAAAAGATAGCAAGCTACAAATATCATACCGGTGTAATTTGCTGTATTAATAAATTCAAGGCATCGTAAAGAGTGTTAGAAACATATTTATGCTAATATTCCTAATATATAAGTTAAATGAATCACATCACCTCAGGTTTGCAAGCAATGTATCAGAAGCGAACAACAAAAAACATCTCTTCCACAACTATATTATGAACGGATGGAACTTGAGCGGTCAAAACATATTAACTATATTTGTATGTTTGAAATAATGAGCTGAAGGTCACCATTTAAGTGTCCTGTAAGTTTCCATGCATCCATTCATTCATTATTCGGTTCCGTTCTCTAGTCGAGGGTTCGATGCAGTATTTTTCGACTCTCTTCGATTGTTTGCCAGGCGAACTTCCTCTGAGAATTTCAACCTTTCAACCAGCTGATGCTAGTGGACCATGATGCTCTTGGTCTTCCTTTTTCTCTTTTCCAATTGACTTTTTCCCTCTAGCAATATGCGATGTAAAGAGTTCTGGCGAATTTTATGGCCAAGATATTCTACTTTCTTTGTTTGTATGATGTCAAACTTCTATTCTTGATGTTTATCCTTTGTAGCAATATTTTACTTATGACTTTTTCCGTCCATGAAATTTTCAAAATCCTTCTATAAATCAACATTCACAGGCTGCAAGTCGTTTACCCAATTTGTTAAAAACTGTTCATGTCTCTGCACCATACATGAGAAAGAACCAAACATAATACTAAAGAAAATGCTTTCTTGTATCTAAAAATATCTGTCTTGAAGAGAGCACCTGATTTCCTATTACTACAAAAAACCAATTTAGGTCATGATAAACAAGATATAATGGCCGTTTGTTTACTAGGCCAAGTATATAACGTAAAGAATACGTGAATTTACCCTAATTTATCAAACATGAAAGAACGCCTGTAATTTCTACCCACTGTAATATTTTGTGTATGTATATTTACGAGAAAGACCGAGAAAAAACACATCTTTTCACATCATCTTTTTAGCCCTTTTATATCATCTTCTTAGATTCTCCTCTAAACAAATCAACATGGACCATATAAAAACAATATGCAATAAAAATATAGTCTTTGGCAAAAGAACCAACCCTGTAAAAGTCGATATGCAAATGCCATATTACAACTTTCCTTTTCGAATCAGATGTTAACGTTTCCATGTATTAACGTAACTCCTTGCCAAACGCTTAACTAAATACGAGAGACGTTATTTCCCTTGGTATTGGAGCAAAGTATTGATATTTATACTTATAATGGAAAAAACCTTTCGGTACTTGATGCCCTGACATAGGCATCGCATTAGTCCTGCGATAAGTTTCCTAATTTTATCACCGCTTCAAAACAGAAATAATTATCTGAACAGATTCTACCATACTTGTTTCTTTCTCCTTGGATATAATTTAGAATAAAACTTTAGTTAACACCTCAGGGACAGGGACATAATAGGATATTATGAAAGCAAAGTCTTTCTTTCTGAGCCTCTTTAATACTATCTCTGCCTTCTTAATTTATAGGACTTGTTTATCTATTTATTTGAGATAAGTATTATATTTGTGTGTAATTTTCATAAACTTTTTATATACCATTTATAACTTTTTCGAAAGTGTATTTATATCAAAAAGTCCTTTTTATCTGTATTTTTTTATTTGATTTAATGGCAAATAAGAAAATAAATACAAGATTTGTTGAACAAAGGTTAGACAAGGCAAAAAATGCCATCTGTATAGCCTAAATGTTTCAAAGGATACGAATAGATATTTACAACTGCAGACGTACAAGAACTACCCTAGCCTTTGAACCTGGTCTAGTTAATTCAATCAATGCCAAATTTGACTCAAGTGTACCAATCACGATAGAAGCGTTTTCAAGTGGCGTTGCTAATGCCAGCTCCCAGTGGCGGTATTGAAGGGTGCGGGGCCCTGGGCAGAGAAAGTTTGCGGGAGCCCTACGACGTCATGCATTGCAAGGAAGTTCAGCCATGACCGTAGTGCGGAAGTTCCAGAGACATTATATTCCTTCCAGTGGATACAGTTTCTAGTTTTCACTCTCTTCCATGATATTGATATGGGCAGTCAGACACAATCTTTTTTCTTAGCATTGAGGGGCGGGGCTCCCTACAGGCGCGGAGCCTTGGGCCATGGCAACGTCGGCCTCCCCCGTAAACTGCCACTGCCAGCTCCTACTACGTTGTCATCCAAGCATTAAATGTCAGCCAGTATAAAATTCTGACCTTGTCTATACTTAAGTAGGGCACTGCTTTGTGGTATCTTATGCTGGCTAGTGTATGATGACCAGGTAGATGTCACTGCTATATGCTGTTTAAAGCTTACTAGCCCATACAATCGCATTTCATATTAATACATGGGTTGAAGATGGTCCTTATTGTGCTATATTGCTTAGAAACTCAACTGAACTTACACTTCAGGTAACTGTGATGATGACCTTGAGCACTCACGAACTATGTCACTTCAATTCACAATCGACAAACCAATCAAATATAGCAATAATAATCTCGCAGGTGCATAATTATAGGGTGGCTAGGGGGCTAACGCCCCGAAGTATTTAAGGTCAAAGTATCTTTTATCAATATCATGGTTTTCTGTATACTACAAACTCAAGAGAATTTGAACGCCAGCAACAAAAATGTTGTAAAAAGAAAAAGAGACAGGGATAATCCATGTCAGACTGTGCGTTAGAGGCCGTTTCTGAGAAGCAGATTTTCAACAATTTCTTGATCTCCCAAACATGGTGGGCGACATTTTCCTACTTCACCATTTCAAAATGTAGCCCCCTCAATATTTCTATCAAAATTACGCCCCTCAATCGATATACCGTAACACTGCTATGTCATTACCTCTTCTTTTTCTGTGAAAGGTTTAGCTATGGTGGGCTTTTTTATCTCTTTGGTAAATTATCAATTAAGTTAGGGTATAAAATACTTAAAAAGCATGCGTGAAATTCCATAACTAATCTCCTAGTTTCAGCACTTGGAGCAAAAACAAGAAATCATAAAGACCGTTCATATGTCGTATAGTTCAAAACAATCGATTCGCAAAGAATTCTATGAAAGTTGGGACTATATCAAACTGTCTCAGAGACCCACGCGAAGTGTAATTATAGAAATAATGGTCGAAAACCTTAAATTAGTAAATTCCTCATATATGCTATTATATCTGCTTCCGTTTAAAAGTCCAAGATATTTTTACGGTTTTTTATGATGATGATTATTGCAATTGTATCTGAAAAGAGGAACTGTCGACGTCGCCTTCTTTAACTAGCTTGCCTGGATAGATACTGTATAACGATTAGCCAGCAAAATTTAATTTATTCCAAATCTGTATTTGAAGCCTCGTTTTGAAAGTGAATCAGCAAATTCCAAGAGAAAAGAAACCAGCCACTTCCTTGTCACTAAATAACTAAAGCGTTGAAAAATACTAGGAACGAGATTGTTAAACTAAAGATTATATCCGATGAATATTATATGACCTGATTTCCCATTTTTACAGATAATAACTCATTGCATTTAAAATCATCGACCTCATGACAAGGTCCTGGCTGTGTCCCAGTTGGAGAGCATCTAAGAACATGAGAGAAAACCACGTGTCTGTGTTTTATTCAGCTGAATTTAAGAGAACGTTATATATAAATATATATTTATTCAAATGAAGGCTAGGAGTTATCTTGAAGAACTGTGGCGTACGGCCACCAGTGGATGTGAAGTTAC
Organism: Carybdea cf. marsupialis auct. non (Linnaeus, 1758); assembly: GCA_010016065.2. NCBI lineage: Eukaryota > Metazoa > Cnidaria > Cubozoa > Carybdeida > Carybdeidae > Carybdea > Carybdea cf. marsupialis auct. non (Linnaeus, 1758). Next base: position 9,153 of record JAAAKL020009764.1, read on the forward strand.
GTCATGTAAACGAGTACTGCTGATCATGGAAAAGTCACTATGTTTTTGATTGTGATGGGTCCGTCATAGAAAATGTACGATTGTACATTACTTTCAAGTAAAAAGGCTATTTCTGCATAGAATGTGCTATTTAAAAGAAACATTAACAAGTTGCACATCTTTGTCGATTATGTATCGCTCTCTTAACCCCCTCGATTAACCGTCTCTCTATAAACCATCCATCGATTAACCAGTCTCGCGACTAAACGTTTCCGATTGATTATCCCTCCCTAACTGTCTCTTGATAAAACATTGCTCGATTAACTACCCTTCGATTTAACACCCTTCGATTTGACACCCTTCGATTAACTATCCTTTGATGAAACACGATGCGCTTAACCACCCTTAGATTAAGTGGCTGGTACCAGAAGATCCATTTACGTTTTATTCAATTTATCAGCCATATTATTGAGCCGATCCACGAATTAGAACATTTCCAAACAAACGCATTGTTAGTCAAGCAATTACAGTTGAAAAATCAAATCAATAGGACGAAAGCAATAAGTGAAGCCATTACTAACCATGATTGTATAAAATACACTTCTTTAAGCCCTCGATATTTGGATTTATGCTCAATAATGGCTCGGGAAACGTTTATGCGCCTCTTTGTACTAATGAACGTTTTGAAGTTAGATGCAAAAAAACAGGCTTACTCTTTTAAGAAATTACTAATTGATGTAGCATTGCCTGCATCAAATATTCTTTTTGGACGTCATTTTTGTAGCACGTAATGTCCGTCCCCAAACGAGGGAACGCCGTTGTGAGAATGACGTTTGCATCCATATGGCCTTAGGTGTAAAATATATCTTCAGGTTTATATAGGTTTATAGGAAATAAGCAGTTGTATGTAGTTATGTGATGTTTTTTATTGGAAATCAATATAAAGGCTGTAGTATCTATACATAGATATTCATCTTCTGATAAGATCTATGATGGGTGAGGAATTTTTGTAATTATATTGAGTTAGTGTAGGTTTCTGCAAAGAAAAACTGTTCACTTACGCCAGGCAAGCATACAGCTGTCAATAGATACGCTTTGTTGCTATCATATACATCATCGAAAAAAACACATATATACTTGGAACGACCTGTCAAAATTTTCGGGCTGGTTTATACTTTCACGTCACGTCTCTGATTTGGATACGATGTATGATTCAATAACCTTGTCAAGCCAATCCTTCTCTCAGTTGATCCAGTTCTTCCAATTACAAGTACTGTAGGAGTCCTTACTGTAGCTTATAATCAATGAAATATGAAAACTATTCATTGCATTTAAATGTTGTCATTCTTAGTTCATGTCATAAGATTAAAGCCCCATGTGTTATTAGAATAGCTATACATAAGATAATTTTTTCTCCCCTTCAAGCATGGATCAGAGTTGGACACAGCTGCTAGAAGACAGTAACAGTGGAAGTTTATTACGATTCCTTCGTCGTTGAGAATGGAACACTCTTTAGGGACCTTTGACTGTATTTAATGGCTAAGGCTCTATATGAAAACTGGCTAATATAACGCTATGTTCATAAGGGGCTGTTAGCCTATCAATAATAAAAGCAATATCTCAAGATATGTGAATCTAACAATTTCCTTGAGTCTAGCCATTGCTTATGCAACCCTGATTGAGAGATTATAAAAACCTGCTATTGTTCTCAGAAACCATATCGCAAATCCTTCACATATTCTAGCCTTCTGCTCAAAATACTTCCCACAGATCCTTAAGTAGCAAACAGGTGGCCGGTGGGCAACCGCACTGCAGTTTACAATCTGTTATCGCTAATGGGTGACACCTACTTGTCATGTCGCACTTTGTATTTGGCTACAACTGATAAATCTTTTTAGATCCTGTTTAGTGACGTTATCTGTTAAAATATGCGAATACTGATTAGATGATTATCATTTCTACCATGCTTCATGTCGCGTGGTTTTAAAAGCCTGTACTGCATTTTATTAATATAAACTATCCTTTTTCTACCTTCTATGTTAATACATTTTCTGCCATAAATAAAACAGCAACGTACAGTTACCAGGATTCAGTTTCAGCCTACCGCTTTTAATTAATGCTCATTATATCAAATTTAATTCGGAAACCAAATTATCAGATCATAGCCATTATATTTGTAGTTAACTATTGATTACGTTTCATTATTCGGTTTTGGCTCATTAATAACAAAAAATGTCTTCGTTCAAAAACGCCTAAACAGGAAGGAGAAGATAGCTTATAAAGTTTATTTAAAATTTCTTCCTCGGCATCTGAGGTTTGTATACATGTAAGCAACTTACGAATACAAAGCTCAAAGCCTCTCAGTATAGCCCATAAGTACAATTTTTCTCAGTATGCACTCTAATCCTTTCCAAAGAGTAATCTTCTGAGAATCTGTGGTAAGTTGCATTTTATACACAGGGAGGTTCGGTTTTAAGTTGTACTTAAATGTAAACAGATGGAAAATTCCCCGGTTTAGATATTCATCTAAAGGCACAAGAGCCTTAATGTCCGAAGCCTTTCACAGGGTAGGATAGCCAGCGCCTCTAACCCGACGAATTAGATATTACTTTTAAAGCAAATTATTTCTACCCAAATTTATCTCAAAGTAGAACAACATTCCTACAAATAATTGTGTATCTTGATTATTAGGAATAATGAAAGCTTCTCGTTATCAAACTACAGTTACCATAATTATCACAAAGCAATATTATGTCACCTTGTCGTTGGAGTTTGTACGACAATTTACAGAACAAAGGGGGCCATGAAGCGACACGACTTTACAATCTGAACAACTTACATATTCCGATGATTTCTTTTGTGATACAGTTTAGGGATGGGTCTCGTTCGACCTTTTGGGAGAAATTTCATATCATTAAGAGAAATATTTGGACTGAAGCATTGTTCTTTTCAAAAATGCTTTCTAGTTAACACATGCACCAAGTGATGATTGGTACAGAAACGTAGCATCAATTGCAAAATCCCCATTGAAATAAAAATTCTTTAAAATAAAAGAGAGTTAAGAAATGCATGCACCATTTTGATCGCATCTTGACCATATGCAAAGTAACTTCCAGCACAGATTACTTCTTTCAATGCACTTTTTGGTCGAACTTACTCGTTGACTACAAAATATCAGGGGGACGATTTCACTTGTGTTTTAAGTTGGCTCTACACACCGCACGGTGCTTGAGGATTAGTGAGTGTGATTTTACCCAAGGGAGGTCGTATGAAAATCCAGTGGTTTTCAATAACAACATGTCTAGTGTCTACAGTAACGACGAAATGGCGGAGGCGGGCATCGAACTGACGATGCTGTTAAAGCGGAGACTAATGGAGCCAAAGAATTTCCTTGGCAAGATCCCACGCTGGCTATGTCCAATTTCTCTACATAAGCGCAGGCAATTTCAGAGAAATTATTTAAAACATAACAAGGTAAAAAAATCAACAAGCAAGAGCTTAAATTTGATGGGCCTCCGATTAAGACTTTTATGATTTACTTAGTTTATTTGTGTTTTTAGTTCTTTAAGTCTGCAATTGCTTGTCTATTCGTTTCAACTCAGGAAAAAATATATTTTGTCCTTTGATAAAAAAAATTGTGCTAAGCTACGTAGAGCTTTTTCATCCTATGCATTGTCATTTTCTATTTGTTTACTTCTAGTATTACATTATTAATCATAATAAACTGAAACCTTAGCAACGAATATGGCATTAAATTAGCCATTAGCTACTTAGCCAGTGTAAAAAGATTTGTTTCCCATAGAGTGTACCCTCCAAATCAACTGAGGATCTTTTTGTCTTCCCTCAGTGGAGTTTATGATATCTTTCCAGCTCTCCTTTCTTCTTCATTAATAGCAGCTCTAAATTTCTGTAATACGTGCCTTGATAGAGCAGGGAAAAGAATACTATCGATTTTCCTAATGAAATAGCAATGAAAGGCAATCTACGTCTTTGAACATTTCAAAGGATTTAGAGAGAAGTTGGACTGGTAGGGCCACATTAACTGTGATAACCACTGCTTAATTCGGAAGTGGAGCGGTGCATGTTCCAGTGACTGATTTACTGATTTCAGTGGTATTCATTTATTGCGAGATTAAAGAATCAATTGACTGACTAGTTGATTTGTCATTCGGCTGTTAAATGATCGATTGATCAACTGATCTCTTAAACGGTTGTTGTTGTTTAACTCTTAATAAATTGCCATTATAATTGATAGTAAGATAAACAGGGTGATTGATTAGCCCATTGATTAATCGATTGATTGATAGACTGACTGATCGCTTGATTTATTGGTAGGCTAACTTCATACCCATGTATGTTTTTGATGTCGGACATTTACTTGCACCTGTATATTTTCTGTTATTATCTTTACATTTGCATTTTTAGAAACACATATTGATAGTAGAACTTCAATCAGAAAGCGAAAAACCACCCTCGAATCTATTTTTTATCAACTAGAATGCATTATCGTGGCAAATCAACCCTTATGGAAAAAAATGATTTTATCTATTGGGTGTCAGACATCTCATATTTATATCAATAAATCCAAAGATGTTTACATGGCAGCGTAGTTCACTGACTCCTATCACCATGAAAGCAAGAAAGATCTGACGTCACTTTATGATCGTACCGTGGTTAATAAAGCTCAAAACGTTGGCCTATACTGTCCACGTCCGACGTTTTTAGAATTTATTGATTCACTGACTTTACTTCATAAATGCACAGAACAATTACATATATAAGTGTTTATTGCACAGTACAACACCACGATACTATAGTACTAAACATGAATAAAAGATCGTCAGAATATAAATTTGTATTATCATTACTATCAAAAAATGAGTTTGATGAAAAATAAGTCAGTTTTGTACTCAATGCAAAATTTCACTACAGTTACCGAAGTGGCATTTTGTGTTGTTGCAATTACGGATCAATTACGTTCGTCCCCAACTGATGGTAGACTGTCACCATCAGTAGAGAGTGAGCTTGCATGATAAAGATGTCAGCTTGGTATTGTAGGTGAAATTCAGGATTTTGATTGGGACTAAATAAAACTTGCCCCGGTGCAGATGCCATGTGATCCAGTTATTGGCGTTAACTACACGACCAAAGAAAAGGGTCAATTTACGCCGGTTGGTCCAGATAGGCGAGTGATCCACAAGCAAGGTTACTTTCTATCTTTAGGTACAAAAGTTTAACAAAGTTTCGACGCTATCTAAAGAAGATAGTTTAACTTTTCTTAATATCGCATATATTTGCATAAGTAAATGTTGACGATCTTGGTCGATGTACATATATAAGTACTCAGGCAGACACACAAGCACTAATCAAGTACATAGTATAGAACTCAATAAACATGAAGTGCTTATGGCGCTGGAAGGGATCGAACCCAGGATCTCTCACACCGAAAAACGAAGACTTTACCATTGCACTAAATAGTATACATATATATTTATATATATATATATATATATATGCATATATATATAAATATATAACTATCGCATTGTTCAGTGCAAAGTTTGCACCGGCTCTTTTAGCACGGGAGGTCCTCGGATCAATCCCCATCAAAACTGATGACCTATTTCTATTTAGAACGTATAAAACCAGCGTTTGCTAATGTCTACATGAATACTGATTTCAGTACATGCATAGATACAGATATATATAATTATATATATATAAATG
>JAAAKL020009765.1:0-14857 GCA_010016065.2 Carybdea cf. marsupialis auct. non (Linnaeus, 1758)
TGATGTTCTTGATGATGATGATGTTCTTGATGATGATGATGTTCTTGATGATGATGATGTTCTTGATGATGATGATGATGATGTTCTTGATGATGATAATGATGATGATGATGATGGAGGTGGTGGTGGTAGTGGTACTGATAGTAGCAGTACTGCTTCTAGTGATCACGACTATTCAGCTAATTAGTCACTCTTATTCTACTGCAATCATTGGTACTTAACAAGCATTAAACATACAAGAAATCAGACACCTTTTCAAGAATCTGCTTTATTATGTGCCTTAGTCATATCCAAATCACCAGGGAGGCCTGCCTGTACAATTTGGTAGGATAAACTTTAAATAAATGTTACTGCAACTTTCTACTTTAAATTTCACTCGAAGATTACAAAAAATGTTGAACAACTAAAAACATTCATATCATTAAGAAATGAAAAGGCCTAATAAAGCAGCAATCTGCCTGTAAACATGCAGTTCCAATAAATAACATAGCAATACAAAAGCAAAATTCGCATTAATAACTTGGTTCCTGCTGCGATTAAATAAAGACTCCTGAGCAATAATATTTAACATCTAACTGTTAGAGTAGGGCGCTGCCCCTTCTTCAACTGAAGCCCTATATACACGGTGCAACATGTTGTATCAACATATTGAACACATCTCTTTCTGAGGACCCAATCTTGTCATACAACTGGCTTTCACAACTAAGTTTCATTTGGAATAAGAAATTTTTTTGATATTTGTTAGAGAGAAGTGGGACAACTGAAACTCAGGTAATTTTCCCCTTTACGTCTTAAAACGTCTATGAAAAGTTGTAAATTCGTTCTTAGCTTCATCTTTTTTCTTCTCGTATGACCCTCATAAATGCGTCGTAGCTTGGCTGATTTATCACGGCATGTTGTGAGAAATAGAACCTGTTCTATTCTAAAGTCAGTTGCATCTAAATGTTGCGTGCAACAAAAGTTGTACAACTTGCTTCGTTTACACGATACAACATGTTGTGTCAACATGTTGCACCGTATATATCGGGCTTTATATCCAACTACTCATCTACTGCTTGTCTAAATCCAGGGGCACGCTGTAAATTTATTGGGGCGTGGATGATACTTGTCTGCCGATCGGCGGACTCAAGAGACACCTGATACACCTTACGTACGATGGTCATTCTAAAGGGAGTGTAAGAGGAATTTGACTTGATTAACACATCGTTTATGTGAAATTAGTATACACCATCAATACATATCATATTCAGGAGTAGATTTTAGTGCATCAAGTCATACATTAAAAAATGACACTTCGAATAACTGGAAAATCCTTGGTATTTATTAACTTGAAACTTAGGGGTCTTTACCCTAGCTTTTCGAAGAACATTCCTCCTTTGAATCACAATGTTAAAATACAGACGTGATCAACTGGCTTGCCTACACGCCCCTCCCCGCCAGCGTACCCCTGTCTGCACCATAACTGGTAAAACGATAAAAGTAAGGTTTATCCCGATCTTAGAGTTCGCAGGATTCACAGAAAAATATCATAAACAACTTGGAGTTACCTGCGATATTTCTAATACCTTTTACTACAGAGAAAGGGGGTGCACCAAAGTGCAAAGGCCTTAGGTAAGACTTTAGATTGTCTTGTGGAGCACCAACTCCCTCCAAGAAGCTTTGGAGCATTTGACTGGTAAAGTGATTGAAATGATTACATCCCACCAACAAAAGCTATATTTTTTCAAACCTTTTCATGATTCGGTAAGGGGGTGTCTCAATGTTGTAAATGCGGTTGCAAACGTGTGCAGTTGTTAGCGCTTTCCTCTTATACCAATTTATATCTTACTTTCTGAGATTAATCTGTAGCAAATACGTGTTACGACAAACCTTCACTGCCTTAGTGCATACGCCTAGAACAGGTCAATGTTTCCTTGTGTACGCCAGTGTTTACGTCATGTTATGGTTACTTACATTGGAAGTCTAGAAATATATTGTCCACATGTGGTTACGTTGACGTGATGATTTTAAAAATTTTATCGTTGATGACGATCTCTTTCATACAAATATATGCATGTACGTTCATCAAAGAAAAGTTTACATTTGGGAGATTTTGCTCAGCATTTCAATGGTCACAGGAAGGTAATTATTGTGGCAATTCGCTCTCTCCGACAAAGAACTATAAAAGTATAAATTGGCAGAATTTGACTAAAGATATAGCTTGTGGATAACAGGACGCGATAATTTCAAGCATTGGCCTCGAATTTGCAATCAGGATTCATCTTTCTGAGGAAGACCTACTGATCTCTAAAATGCACTGGATCGAGAATGTTCCGTCTCAAAGTGAGGTCAGTAGCTGGACGCCATTTCAGTCCCCATCAAACAAAACTTACAAACAATGTTACGTAAGATAACGGACTTTCCCGCGCTACTTAAACTAATGGGGGCCAGTTTTCGTGACTACACTGTTGTAAACAAAAGGAAGCTCGATCCAGTCGTTTTTAGAGATCAGTGAGAAGACCCAGGCCCTTCCATTTGAGCGTGGCCCTCTCTTCGGTAATTCCTACATGTGACACTTTGACGACTAAGTGCGCATTAAAAGATTGTACGATAATCAGGTTCAAGGACTTGGCCTAACCTCAAATAGTAGAAGCAGGGATTAGATATATTCAACCCTCTTGCCCTATAACATTATCAGAAACGGGCTTTTAGTTACTTATTATATCTTTGTTATTAAAGCGTAATGTTCGCAGATCTGTTAACGTAAATACAAACGACAAAATTCCTCATTACACTATCAAAAAAATCCATCGACCACTTTCTTTTCCGTAAGGCAGTGTAAAGTCGAGGGCGTTATTGGCAACCGTTGCTGTGAGTTGATCGATATAAGTGTATGACATAAGTAACTCAAGAAAGTCGAATACATTTCTTGTTGCATGGAAATGTGGTTATCTACGAAAATGCGTATCCTTAGTATACCATCTTCTACAAACATATTAAAATCTGAGTATAGTTGACAAGGATATGGTAAAGGAATCTTAAACTACAAGGGAACTTTAAAACATAGCCATATTAATTTTCAGGGTGACGGCAGTCATTGTTTTCACCTTGGAGAGGCATATTATGACGTATGGTGATCATGACGTATATTAGAGGCATATTATGACGTATGGTGATCATGGTGATCATGACGTATGTGAACCTTCGAAAGTACAATGTCCTGTAAACGTCTTCTAGAATGTTATTCCAAAAACGTATGCGTCAGTTAGTGTTTAGTAAGTGTAAGAAGATGTACATCGTAGGTCCATCAATTACCGTCAACCAATGGCAATGTTCGTATGTCGAACCATTTGTATATCGGGCGACTGCATTGCAGGTCAATTGCCATGGCTACGGTATAAACTCTTCTTGGAAAATTTGAGATCCCTCTCGAGAAAAGTAGATTCTAGAAATTTTTACTGTTTGTTTTAAACGATGACAAGGTTAAACAAAAACAGAAATTGTTGCATTCATAAGAAGCATTACAGTCATCTGAGCAACATCAGATTCCCGATATTTTTGATGTCTTGGGAATTTGAATGAGCCTCGCTTTGATATTGCTGGTCTCCCATAAAACTTGTCCTGGCTAATAGCCTACTACAATACAATACATTTTGTCTACTCCAGTTTACCTACGTCGGAGTAACAGCTATAAAGAGAGGGAAGACAGAGGGAACTATAGAGCTGTGATTCTGAACCTTTTCTTGCTCTCGGATTTCCTTCTTTGTACAATTTATTACTCGTGGGCCCTTAGGGAAGTTAAGTGTCTTTTATAACGAACATGTATGGGTAGTACGTATTCGATAGGGATCGATTGGTTAGCAGATGATTAGGAAGAGTACTTATCATAGACCAGTTGTTAAATAGATTAACATGAGAGTAGGCTAATGGCAGTTATATACACTCTACGATTAGAGTAACTAAGAGTATTTATGACTAGATCTTCTCCTACAGACCTTATCTAGTCATGGTATAAGGGATGGTATGTATTCATTCTTTTTAGCAAAATATATGTGACTCTCTGAAGGACCAAATATGGACGATAAACGGTTCTTAAGACATCAAACTACATCCTTCAAAATTCAACTGACATCTTAGAAGGACCTTAAGCGGGCTTCTACACATTTCCTTGCTTGTAAACCCCTTAAGAGGACTTCTACACATTTCCTTGCTTGTAAACCCCTTAAGGGGACTTCTACATTTCCTTGCTTGTAAACCCCTTGGGCTTCGGTCATATGAAAAGACTCCCCCCCCCCCTTCCTTAATAGGATTCAGCGAGGGCCCATTACATGATTAATTGCAAAAGAAGTTTCACGAAAATTTCTGGATCATCAGACAGGTTTAAAGGTAGCAATTGAGATCCTACAAATCAGAGATGGTGGGAGTACCCCTCAGAGGCAATATCGGCCAGCCACTCTCGCAAATTGTAGGAGAAACATAGGAGAAAACCTCCTATTTTCTAGGAGAACGACTTGTTTATCGGGGGGGGCAACTTTCACGATATTCGAGATAGAGAATAAATTTAGGGGAATTGGAGTATTTCCAAGGAAGAGCGGCCACACTTTATATAGACATGGATGTACTTTTTATGACAGCTACTTAATTTTACGAGCAAGAACTATCTTATGTTGTCACTCTTCCTGTATAAAATGTACAGGTAGATTCTGAGGGGAGTCGTAGCCATTCTAATCACGCTATTTGGTACTGTACTGGGGTTCAGAAGTAAGCTAACGACGACCGAACTTGGAATACACCAAGTGGCGTTATTTCACTATGAAAACAACCATTCCTTCCCTTCAGGTTTACTATTAACATATTAAATACAAAATTCTTATCGTCCAACACTAAAATCCTTAATTACAAATATATTCTGAACTACTTTCAAACTTCCTCATGACTCCAACCAAGCTTTCGAAATATCATCAACATTTCATGTCACCAGCTAACTTTAAGCAGGAAGTAGTTTCATGGTGGAGTGTTTAGAAGCAAGATAGGTTTGGGCAGCATTTGTTGACTTGGTTTCGTTCTTCGCTGTGCTGCTCCTTTGCAAAGTTGATGAATACCTAGTGAGAAAGGAATACGTCATAATATTTTCTTGAACGCAGTTAAACAATGCAGGACTTTGCTCATGCGCATGCGTAATACTCGAGGGAGCGTGGCGGAAGCAAGGTGATGATCTCACACTGCGGTCTATGCTACAGCTTACCTGCCCTTAACCAAACGCCTTTAGGGATTTCACTAAGAGACAAGAAACCCTTCAGATAATAAAGCACTCGTTGGGAGTTGGTGTCTATTAGAGACAGAGTTGATTTATTACTCTCGCTATAGAGCGAATGATATACTTAGGCTTTGATACGAAAAACTGATGCTCATCTACGCATGGAACGGAAGGGGTGATATCAATCAATGTAAGATCATCAAGGAAACAGACAAAACTTATAAAACGTAGGTACTTTTTTCAAAGCATATCATGAAGGGCTTGCTACAGCCTGGTTGAAAATGTTTTATACCATCTCAAATTGATACGTGGACAGGTTCATGATCGTACAAAGAGTTCTTTGCGACCCAAGTTTATCTCATGTTTAGAAAACACTAATCTAGCAACATTTGGATAATAGGTAAGCACTGATTTTGTACACATCATGATACTCAATAAAACACACTTTATGAATACAAACAAGCCCGAGTTATGTAGTGGAAAGGTTAAAAAAAGCTTAGCCCATTTTACTACAGTATCGCAAATATATACTAGACGAAATGATATATGGATGCTATAATATCAAGAAGTAGGAGTGAGTCGATAAGTTGTAAAGGAAAGTATCATTTTCAATTATGTCAATTATGGATATTAGATCATTTGTGTTTCTTGGATGCTGTTATTTATGAATGTCAATTATTATTGGCTTAACGTATTCATGGAGGGCGACATACGCAAGTGGTGTAACATTTGGACAGTTGAACTTGTCGCTGAGATCGTCCCATGATAATGCCATATAAATGTGGCGTCATTTGTAGACGGAAGTTTTGCCACCTAGGAACTTACATGTTTGTATGTATGTATGAAAGTATGTATGTATTTATGTACGTACGTTTGTAAGCATGAACTCAGTCTTGACCCTCTGTTCTGCACTGATGAGCCCACAAAGGGCGAAACAGTTCTGCCTGCAGATTGAGTAAGTATATATGTATGTTTGTATGTCTGTATGTATGTATCTATGTATGTCGGTATGTATGTTTATATATATATCTTGATTTTGAACTTCTTATATGTATAATATTATGAATCATTCCGAGATCATAGAACAAATAAGTTCAATACAGCAGTGCAAAGAAAGAAAATGCAGCATGCACCTTACTGCGTAAAAATTTCATATTTACCTGTTCCAGAGAGGTTTGACTTATGCTATAGTCAACTATACCCAGGTTGGCAGCATGCTCCTCTAAAGTCCCAAACATAAACGACCATGTCAAGTTGGGATTTATGATTTGGTATTCCAATAGTCCCTGTAAACAATTGATAGAAAGATCAGTAGACTGTCAATGATATGTAGGATGCTCCCACAAAACATAAAAGAGAGACTTCGAAGGATGGATTATCTACGTCACTTCATAGTTACGGAGACAAAGGAAATCCCGACGCTTTGAACGAGAGACTAGTTTCGCCTTGGGAATACAATCATTGTGCTAAACAGAAACAACAGAAGTTGTACTATCAGAAGAGTAACGAAGTCTTATCTGAGAATAGCAAAAGCCACGTAGTTACATACTGCACTCTCCCTCGAGTTTTCAAACTCAATCTACTTCTTCACATAGATGTCCCACTAGCGCCTCGTCCAAAAACATCGGGCAAAAGCACTTCATTTTCTCGGCTAAGTTGTAAGGAACAGAATTGTCCGGGCCACTACTTCGGCAATAGTATAAAATTAGTTGACGTTGTCCTGTTGAGGATCATCTTGGTAATTGCGGTTTTCATTTAAACATGACTAAATGTCGACGGGCACGTAGAGCACATCGACTGCCTCTCCGACAAGATGTCACTATTAGCCTCTTAGACTGTAAGGGATAGCAGTGTTGCATCGATAAATTGTAAAGTGCTGTAATACCATTTCCGGTCCATGATTTACCATTTAAAAGTCATCGCGCTACTTTCAAATATTGAAACTTTTCAAAATATTAACTATGAATTTTTGGCGGGATTTAGAAAGATCAATTTCTTGTAACATTTGATCCCATTGCTTCTACTTCAAGCTATTTGGAAACTTACCAAACGGTCCTCAACAAGGAAAGCGCCCTCAAAATTTTTTCCAACGAAGTCCTTGACCTTGTACATAGACTCGTACAGCTCCACATTAGAATTGGACATTGGTATTCCAGCCGGGGGTGCTAAGCCATTGCTTGTAGTCTTCGAAACTGGAGCCCTCTCCGGTTCGAAACCGATATTTATACCTGCTCCTGAAATGATGGAGGGAAGGAAAGAAAAGAGAAAGAAATTATAATCGGTCGGATGCAGACTTATGAATACTTGAATCAATCACTAATGACTTTTGTTTTCTCTTTCTTGCAAACTAAAGGACTCGTTTTCAGCTATTCTCCTACCGTTTCTGTGATTATTTGTTTATCTTACTCCTAGATTCACTTTTTTGTACATTTAATTCAACTGAAGCCCTCTCATGTGTTATATTTTGTATGCTTCTTTGGATTTCTGTTTAGATTACTTCCTTATCTTTTGGCATAGATCCTGCCTTATGTTTTACTCTTACCATCTACAGACGTGATCAAGTTTATTTTTTGTTGAAGTTATGTCTGATAATACTGCCAACATTGGGCAGATTGTACTGTTGCTATTGGTGCATTCTTTACGGTAATCGAAGTAAGAGACCATTCTAATCTACTGAACTGCCCTTTTGTCAAATTTTAAATCTAAAATTTTAGGGCAATTTTCTATTGGCAATTTCAGGCTATAAAACGTTTCTTCAGGAAATACTTGAACACAGGTATTTTGGACATAACATATCCAATTTCTGCATAAATTTCGACTTTCCAGAAACATGAGGGGTGAAGGCTGTGTACCCTCCCGTCCCGTTGTAGCTAGGTGTATAGTTATCGATGAAGCACCTCAACTGTTTAGTTTAAACGACAATATTATCCAGTTGTAATCATATATCACATTTTGATCACACTTGATCTCACTTTAAATAATCAAAGTTTCGGTATTTATGTTAACTGTAAATTTCTTAATAATGATTGTAATCTGTGGCGTAATTAAATGTATATTTAAATGAAAAGTAGAATGCAAAAACATAGATGTTATCCAAGAGCTCAGAGATGATTCAAATGGAGAAGAAAAAATGCAATTTTTGAAAAGAAGACAAAAGAAAAGAGAAAGAGAAAAGGAAAAAACAGAGAAAGAAAAGAATGACAAGAAGCAGGAAGACAAAAAAGTAAACAAATGATTATTCTACGAGAAAAACAAGAAAGAAGGAAGGAATAATAAAAAGAGGGGGACAAAGAAAGAAAGAAAAAGATAGAAAAAAGAAAGATAGAAGGAAGAATATATGAGACAAAGAGAATCAATTATTAAAAACGATTGAATATAAAGTTGAAAGGAATCAAGAATTTATCAAGAATTGGAAAAAAGGAAACCAAAGAACGAAAGGAAAAGGAGAAAAGAAAAGGAATACACAAGGATATGTTTCTTATGTTAAAAAAATGACTTTATCATAGTTAGTAGATAATTTTAAAACATTTATCAATAGAAGTTAAACATATGATAAAAACCCCTATGCTTAAAGTTTTAAGTCTTAAATTATATTTTTATTCTACTATTTAGAATAAGAGTTAATATTTTATAATGTTGTAACATTAATGGTTAATATCACATTTACTATATATTAGTCACATCTATTCTATATCTATCAGTATCATAAGTAGTATTGTTAGGAGAAGCGTTGGACTACCTCTCATTTCTTTAACAGTTAGTACGCTAGTTGTCCTGCTAGGGTTCTGTTTATTTCCATTTTGTTCCAGTGGTTCGGTAGAGCTTTCGTCTATGGTTTCATATACAGGCCCTACGATTTAAAATTTTGTTTGGGTCATTCTGTTGTAGTTATTATTCATTCGGTGCTACAGGGAGGGACGTCAAGGATACTTAAGGATTCAGAGCTATAGACTGCCAAGCTGAGATGCAAATTAATAGACCGAGAACAGAGGGGACGTGTGTCAGGGTAGCCAAATAGGCAAGTTCCAGGATACCCCCTCTTTCTGATTGACGGCTGACTGACATATCGTAGGGAAACTCCTATCAACCAGTCTTCAAGCTCTTTAACTTTACTTTAGCGGGTTAAATTCTTGATTTTGATAAATTTTCACCCAGTACTTTCTCTTGTACACCTTATCATTATTGTCAGGTTTGCTATTCTCCTTGAAATCACGATAACCAGAATTGTAGGGGTGAACTTGCCCTTAGCATGAATAAAATTCGTCTCCTCTTTATTGGATAATTTTCATTTTTTCAATGCCGCTCTTGATGCCAGGAAAATAACCTGGCATGAGGATTCTCGGCAATATTAATGCTGTCACTTTAGGAGCAGCAGAACAACTCGAATCTGGTATTCCAAAACAGTTACTGCGCTCATGCATTGGAGCCTACTTCTCTTGTTTCTAATTATCCTTACATTTCCAAAACAAATCTCTGATTAACTTGTAATTAATTTCACTGGCTAATTTCACTACAGCAAATCGTGTTTTCGTACCGTTTAGAGTGAATGTGCAAACTTGTTGTAGCGCTCTGTCAAGACAGCATCTCAACTTTTTATTTGTATTGGCAACATATGAACAAATAGCAGCGATGCTGTCTACAGGATTTCATGTCGCTGCGTACAAAAATTTAAAACTTTCATCACAACTATTACTAACACAGCACTTGAGAAACGTCAGGCATTAGCACAATGCAAGTAATTTATGGTAATCGGGATCCTCTACCAAACTTTGTAACCAGAAAAGTAATCTACATTATTTTAGCAAAATCGGACGGGGAGAGCTTTAATATCGTGCTTCCATTTAGCATCTCAGTTTCAAATGCAGATCTGTATATTTGGTAGCGTCGTTAGACAGAGAAGGCACAGTTCAGATTCCAAAATTTCATTCATCGCATATGCGCGGGCACCCCAATAATTGCAAGTTGTGAGACGGACTGGCAGCAATGAAGAGCATTTCGGCCAAGTGACTACTTCATTTTTGCAATGCCTGCAAATAGGAAGTTAATGCTTTTGCGTGTTTCTTCCTCCAGTGATCTGCCAGACTTAGTGTGTTGGATCTTTGCCAACTCAATTTTTGTCAAATTAACTGTTCCCTGTATAGGCAGTACTGTTACCAATGTTAACAGAGATTATGTCTTTTCCTGGACAAGTACTTGGAATCTTAAGCCCCCAACATATTTGGTGGTTACGGTACTGTGTAAGTTAAGGATGAAGAACCAGCAATTTACTGTTTACATACCAATTCGGTAGGAGATTGTAATGGACGCCTCACAGGCGAACCGTGGATTTTACGTTATCACAATACATTAATACAAATTAATGCAAGAAGCATAAGTGTATTTTAAGCGTGCGTTTACATTCTTTAAGATATGTGTGCGTGTGAGATCAGAACGGTGTTATATAAATGACGGGATGGGTAAGATTTGTGCTGTTCAAAAGGAGATTTAAGTGTTTAGCAATCTTGTGCTTTGAGATATTCGTCAGACACTGATCTAGTTAGAATGTGTGGGAGTATGTAAACATAGGTGTACATCAAAACTGAATTTTAGCTGCCCTTCAATCTGCGAACAATATTTATCATATCAAAGTGTGTCCAATATACGAATGTTATTTTATTACCTCCAAGAGTCAGAAATGTAGACAAAGATATCTATGATCTGACAACTTTTCCTGAACATGTACTTATACTTGTTTGAGGTTGTTTAATACAGAAAAATTCATTCTTATTTTGCTATTGGCTGTTGATAGAAGAAGGCAAACATAGACATATCGAGTCTTGTCACAGCCCTACATTTAATCAAAGTTCCTCAGGACGGTTGCAAAATTTTAAGCCTTAAAGCTTCACATATTAATATATATATATATATATATATATATATATATATTATATAAGTTTTGAGATATTAACTTCTCTTTAAGCTAGAGGCTTTCGGTTCTCTATGATGATGAACTTGAACTTGCATATGTCAATTGAAGATATCTGAATTAATCTGTGTTATTTTATGTGCTCTATTGAACGATTATGACAATCATCTGATATAATGTTACTTTTTGAAACTTATAATTTATCAATCTATTGATAGACGGAGCCAACGATTAATGGATAGTTATTTTTGTTGCTAGATCGATCGATTGTATGATTGATCGTTAGTTTGGTTGAACCATTGCTTGATATACCTATTTCGGAGATGATTGAGTTATTGACCGTTTGTGTAATTGCTCGATTATACGATTGTTTGTTTCTTTGGACGATTGCTTGATAGACTAATGGCAGAGATGGTTGATTTATTGACTGTTTATGTGATTGATCGATTATATGATTGTTTGTTTGGTTGGACGATTGCTTGATAGACTAATTTTGGAGATGGTTGATTTATTGACTGTTTGTGAGATTGATCGATTATATGATTGTTTGTTTGGTTGAACGATTGCTTGATAGATTAATTTTGGAGATGGTTGATTTATTGACTGTTTATGTGATTGATTGATTGTGATTGTTGGCTTGATTAAATGACTAAGTTTTTAATAGCTCGTTTGCTTGAATGTTTTCTTTGATTGGCGCTTAAACTAACTCATTGATTGATCCAGAGATTTATTGGCAGGTTGATTGTTTGATTAATTAATGATTAATCAACACAGCAAGTGTTTAATGTGAAGGATGTATTTGAAATGTTTGCATGTTTTAATTTTGATGCATTTAGTGATTGCGTTTTGATGTGCAGAAGCCTTACCGTTCTCTTTCGAACTGTCTGGACTTTCTGCAGCTGATTGCACAAGGAAAAAAAGAGGCAAAACAGGTTGCTGTAAAATTGTTAGAAAACTAAGTCAGTTCTCACCGAGACGTACATCAGTTAAGTCAATTATATCGAATGATTTCAATCAAAATAGATTTTATCATAATGTCACAAAGAACTGCACTCAGTAACTGACTAGATATAATTATCTCTGACATTTTTAACTTTGCAAATAGGAACTTGTTTATGCAATGTGCTTTAAGATTACAATACATTTAAGAAGGAAGTAGGTTCTAAACCTATGTATGTGTACAAGGCAGTATATTTTAATAAACAAACGGTAACATTCACGTTCAGATTGAGCATTCTCGTTTATGCCTATGGTGTACAAATGATCTTCTTTGGCGAACACCATTCGGGAACGGGAGTTAATCTGTGCACAATTTTACGTTTATCAGGTATATAGTTATCCTTCACCATCAAATAACCGGCGTCACAGTACATGGATATGTTAGCAATTAACAACAATCTAATCAGTGAGAAGAGGTGAATATTTGTTGAGGGGGCGAAAAATTCTACAAAAGATAGCAGACAGGGAACAAAATGTATCTTAGATAATTAAGAAATATTAAACTATTATCTAAATGACAGCTTAATGATTACACTACAATAAAATGTCATTTTTGCGATGCTTAGTAAACACTCAGTGATCACCACCATGTTTGAAAAATACTGACTACCCTCCCTGCTAATCAGAACATAAACTTATATAAGTTTGAATTTCGACTATATTACGCTTATGCAGCGAACCTTGATACGCAAGAGCTCGCGTAAAGCTTCGCTACTATGAATCGGTATATGCTGACAATTTCTGACTAAACTCTCTTACCTGGTTCTGAAATCTGTCTTTCAATGTCACGGGTTCTACGATCAGCTTCCGTGGAATTGGTCGTGTCAACTTTGATCATTAGGGTGTATCCCTGTCCGAATCTGAGAAAATGCGTCAAATGAAGAATCTCTCTTAGCGTATGAAGTAAACAGAAGTAGGACAACAATAAGTGTTTCGTTAAGCTTTCAGAACATTAAAAACGAAACACTGAATATTGGATTGAAGGCGAAAGAAAATTTAACATTTTTTTATTGCTTTTGAGGTATCAAATCTAGAAATAATGAAATTACGACGTCATCGTTACCTATTAAAAGGTAAAGAAATGCTCTGGTGATATTCTCGAAGAAAGGAACTGATTAACAAAGAAATGCACTCAGATTGCTTTTCCATTTTCTGCTCTATTCTTGAAGTGTGCCGTAATTGTTCTGGATTTTGTACCTCACTGCCTTTTGGACTTGTTCTTAACTGTTTTAACAAAAAAGAGGCTAAAATGCTCAAGCCAACCAATTTTCTGCGTAACTTCGTTTCAAGTCAAATACTCTCGAAGTCAAGCAAATACAGCTTACGATTACACAAATATGGAAAGTTTGCTAATCTTCGTAAATGAAGTTGCAATGATGAAGCATGTCTCATGGTATACAGCGTGCCTAAGCTTGAGTAGTCCTCCTTGTGGTCCTCCTTGTGGTCCTCCCTCTTTGTGGTCAAAACAGTTTTGCGAAGCTAAAACGCAGGATTGCCCTGAATCGAAGACGGTGTGGAATAATACAACTAATTAAAATATTTGTTAGTGAATCGGTTGATAGATGAATCTCTTAAAAAGGTAAAAATGATTGACACTTGGAATATCCTTCCATAATTCTTAATGCACCACATTGGCAGTGCTACATAAACTTGGAAGTACCAAATAAAGAAGCCCAAGTTCATTGTCCAATGGAGTCAGCTTTTGGACGTTGTCTAATTGTTTTCATGGCCTTTTTATAGCAGCTTTAAAGGCATCGAAAGCTTTGAAATAAGGGCCCCGACACCATCAATAACTGCAATCTTTTCAAACAAGAAGAAAATTTCTTATTGTGTTGATATTGCTAATTCATATCAAAACAAATAGAAATTGCTCAATGCAACATGCAAGAAAGTTCCCAGATTCACCGGATCTCTATGTGTCAGACAAGTTGTACCATTACCTCAGATTATCAATAAGGACGTACCTGCTCTTCAGATGCTGAATGCTGCCAACACACTTAAATTTCCCATTAACCATGATAACCAATCGGGTGCAAAGAGCTTCACATTCTTCCATGCTAAAGGAAGAAACCAGAAAGATTGGTACATGGACTCATAAGACTTCACCTACAGTTATCAAATAGAATACTACTATTAAAACTTTTAATTTGTCGTTGCCGTAAAAATCAACACTTGTATCTAGTGCTGCTGCTATTTGCTACTACTACTTTTACTACTACTACTGTTTCTGCTACCACCACCACTACCACCACTACTACTACTATTACTACTACTACTGCTTCTACTACTACTACTACTACTACTACTACTACTACTACTACCACTACTACTGCTACAACTGCTACTATTCTCATCACTGTTGTTATTACTATTATTCCCAAAATAACTACTACTACTACTACTACAACTACTACTACTACTACTACTACTACTATTACTACTACTATTACTACTGCTACTACTACCACTACTACTGCTACAACTACTACTATTATCATCATTGTTATTATTACTATTATTCCCAAAATTACTACTACTACTACTACTACTACTACTACTAATACTACTACTAATACTTCTACCACAACAAGAACAACTACTACTACTACTACTACTACTACTACTACTACTACTACTACTACAACTACTACTACTACTATTACTACTACTATTACTACTATAATAGTCATTATTATTATTACTATTATTCCCAAAAT
>JAAAKL020009766.1:0-14855 GCA_010016065.2 Carybdea cf. marsupialis auct. non (Linnaeus, 1758)
ATCTAAGAATCTACTTAAAGTTCGGAGATATAATTTAGAACAATATGGGAAGCGAGCATTCTCAATATACGCACCAATGTAACAACAGTAATGTTGTTTCTGCTTTACGGGAAGTTATGCTTTCCATCGCGACTTCAAGGCGTCCATGTGAAAACGCCGCGACGTCCAAAATCGGGAGTAAATTTCTAAAAATCGTCCGGATTCTTGCTGAGATCAACAACCGTTAAATCAGGCTCCTGAACAAAAGACGTGCTTCATGCCAACTGTGAGTAGGGGGACAAAATCGTAGGGTGTAAATCAGGCTTAACTGTGTAGTTGTAGGATGTAGACATAGCACCTTTCTGATCAACAAATTGAGATTGAGTGCATGTCTCATTCATAAGGACGCTTTAAATAAGGACAGCAGTTGTGAACCACCGGGTGATGAAGAATTCCTCTGGGTCTCCAGACATGGGCATGATATTGTTAACACTTTCCACACATGCTCGTCATCTACTTTGATGAATAGAATTTCAGTGTCGGCACTTCTGTAAAAGGCACACTTTCTGGAATTGCTTCTTACAATGCATCGGCAATATCCATGAGTTTCAGCGGCGCTGTGTTTATCCATCTGGTGATGGATTTTACTGTTTCTTAGTTGTATGTAAAAATTTTCGATTCCGTTTACTTTGCCTGCCGAAAATCCTCGCGTTCTAGTTTTAGGTCCTTAACCTTTACTGGCTGTACAACTGACCAGTTTGGTAACCACTCACATGGCTTTGACGTGGACGACATCTAGTAAGTCCAAGTTGAACTGCACACTTAACGCGATGTAACAGTCCAGCAACATGCAAGCAGGTACCAGACATGCCCACCATACTGTCACAGTGAGTAATTTTTCTTGTCTATGCATACCCAAAGTCGATGCGATGGGTCATTCGGTCGTTCAAAAGCACGGCAATCTGATTTCAGTAGACAATATGGACTTCCATCTGACATCGCATGGTGCTGTAATTTGTCGATCCATCCACGTTTAAAGTAGCTATAAACTTTCCAGTTCTTGTAATTGTTCAAGTCACAACTATCCAATTCGGAGGAGTTAAACATAGAATACCTACATATATCTGCCACCTTCTTCAATTAGCCAACCATCTGTTATTTTGGTCGTTTAAAACATGTGATCCTAGTATGAGTTTTTGCGCAGTGGTCATCTTGAAGTTGTATGTTCACTTCGGTTGCTGTTTTCACTGGTGGCAACTCGTTCCCACCCTTTCAAAACCACGATCCACGAGTTCAGTCTTCTCTCTGTAACTTCTGGTCCCCGTAACCGAAGATTCTCTTTCAATTCCTCAACTTTCATTTCATTTACTCGGTCAAAATCCATTCTTTACTCAATCAGAACTTTACTCAAACAAATCATTTTCTGGGAGTCGTGCGTAAACATGCAGTACAGATTTTGTTACCCTAAACTAGTCCCCGACTCTCAAAGAAATTTGCGGTCTGTCCAGTCGAATTGGTGTATTATTATAACTTGCATAGTCATGATCTTTTAGCAACATCGTGATCGACAGCACGCCGTGAAAGAAGTCATTCTAAACTGTTCATATTCAAGGGACCGTGTGTCATTAAATAATTACCGGAGCTGACATATTGTAACCACTCTTTTAGAAAACTCTATAATGATCTTAGACTACTATCAGAACTATATTTAGATATAAATTACCCTGGTTCATGATTATTAAGATTCTAGAACATTCAATGTAAGTAATATATATTTTTTATGCCATTGTTAAGTCAATTAACTTTTAACTTTAACTTCAACTTCAACTTTACTTTGTACTTTAACTGGAATATAGACTTGGAGATATACGGGAAGATATAGTCATTTAAGAATGAGGAGAACTTAAACCTTATCATATCATCATTTGATCTCGAACTAAAGAAATACGGATTTAGCGCAATGTGTCGCAAGCTGGCCTCGATGGAAATATTGCGCGAACGCGTCCAGTACACGGATAACTTCAATTAACTTCCGCGACAAGTGGCTGCGTTACTTTTCACCATAATTTACGAGATGAAATTAGACTCCTCTCCGTACAAGAGATACGACAGAGAGTGCAACCTATTGAAGACTCACTGAAGCTGTCTTCTCAAGAACGAATGAGAATAGAGACGATGGGAATTGAGAGGAGCACTCGTGATTAAAAGTTGTTTGGGACTGACTCTTAGGACTCCATTCTTAGGGCATATTGTTTGAAAACGAAAAATAGTATATAAAAAATGTGGCTTCTTTGTAAGCATCCAATATCCATTCCTTTGGGCATCCCCAGAGGTCAGAAACTCTTCAAGATGCCCTACGTAGGTTATGCATATGTTACAGAAAAATGTATTCCTTTTGCAAAATAAAAACCACGCATATCAAATGCAACAGCAAATATTTTGTACAGGAAGACTTTGGTGTGACTTCGTGGCATCTGATAGAGCTAATATGTATATCTAATGGGTCCATTACGATAGCTTGGAATGTT
The DNA here is from genome assembly GCA_010016065.2 of Carybdea cf. marsupialis auct. non (Linnaeus, 1758). NCBI lineage: Eukaryota > Metazoa > Cnidaria > Cubozoa > Carybdeida > Carybdeidae > Carybdea > Carybdea cf. marsupialis auct. non (Linnaeus, 1758). Next base: position 2,508 of record JAAAKL020009766.1, read on the forward strand.
TTTTTATAAGAATTATGTATTAGTTAAACTTGCTTACCCGAGGATCAAGCTTGGTTTGCTAAGACCTGGTAAACGACTCTCTTAAACAAACTTATAAGAAAATATTGAACTGTTGTTTTAAGAATGCTATGTCTCTTTGTCCTATATCATACTGCATACCACAAATTTCAAATACATAGAATGCAGTTTATAGATGTGTTTTATATCATGATCTGAACAACCCTCAAAAGAGATCAACCACAAACCTCAATAACTATATGACATAACGTTTTTTGTTATTTCTTCAAACAACAGCTCACGGTAATAGTCTGGATGTATATGTGGTAAAATGTTGGTGCTTTGAGTCAAAGCAAAGTAGATCAGCGCTGATTATTCCTTATTAGAATTTAGTCCAATTCATTGGTCACATTCGTTGGACTGTAACAGAATGTGTGCAGGGTGTGTAGTGCAGGGGTTAACGTTGAATTTAGCAATCAGTAGTCGCATTACTGTTCAGGGATTTCAATGCCATTGTTCTAACTAGCAAGCTAACATAGACTGCAGAAATGTTTGAGTCGTTGATCCGTATAGACGCTAGGGGAAAGTCCATCCTTTGCTTATGCATGGCTTCGAGTCTCAAGACCAAGTCTTAATTGTCGAGTTGGTGCCCATAGACACAGATGATGTCAATATTACTTTGACTGATATTTGATAGTGTTCTAACGTTAGAAGTAGGATTAGTTGTTGTGTGGGTTCTGTAGCTGGCTTTTCAAAGACCATGTTCATAACCTCTTATTCATAATTCTTGTTCTAAATTCATAAACTAATAATAGATTTTGAATCATATTTATCATTCAGTTGCTGAAGAACTCACCTGTAATTGCCAGCCCTAGACGTGTTGCCAGTATATCGGTCATTTGCGAGTGCACAAAACTCTCCAAACCAATACATCAGAGTTGTAACGTGTGCGGCTGGAAGTAGTGTAACTCGTAGGGCCTTTTTTCGAGGTTTATGTCACCTCTAGATTCGATGTGTTGTGAGAAAACAGGGACACCCTTTGTATAATGTGGTTTTCGAATTTGGTTTGGCAGGGGCAGGACACCTTTTGTATGATGTGGTACTTACGAATTTGGTTTGGCCTATTCACTGTACGTAGGTTCAGTTACAGTTAGGTTCAGTTACAGTTAGGTTCAGCTGGCGAGGCGAGAAGGAGTATTGAGCGGAAGGTTTCCCACTGATCTGGAAGCGTATTATAACTTAGTTCATATGTCGGAAAACCTTGATTCTCAGGAAGTTCTATTAACGACAAACTAAAAATACTTTTAAAAGTTATGAACCTATTGCAAAGTTAAGAATATCAAGGTCATTGGTAACCCTGTGATCGACAGTGAGCAGACAGTTATTAGCGAGAAATATGAATTACACCTACTCATGCAGCTGTGCTAACTGCATTCTTAATGGTATTCTATAGTTTTAGTGTTGAGTAGCCACATTGCCCCAAGAATGTGTTTATTTGACTGGATTTCATTTCCTTTTCAGAAAGCAAATGCAAAGTCACCGGTACATCTTTCATCAGCCCGAGATCATGTTGTCTATCGTGGGACTATGATAGCATCTCTTGTTGGCCTATCCTTCGCAATGTTTGCAGTGTACAGACTGGCGCTGCCACCAAAAAACAGATGAACCTAATGTTAAAGGTCTGACTGGCCAAATTTAATAGGTTTATTCCGATGATTGCACCTGCAGCATATTCATTTACGTGATGAAATGGAGATTTAAAAATGACATTTTCGAGACAGCTAAACCGTGTTTACTTTCATGTAAATTTTGATTGTGGAGTAGTAAGGAATGTCTTTACTTGAATAGATAGACCGAAATATTAAAGCAGACAGTGTTGTATCCAAGCTTCTGTTATAGCGCGTACATCATCTTGGTGCTCTCTACGACGTCATGCATTTAAGCGGGGAGTTGTTCTCATCCTTTAGAGATCCCAGTAGGCTTCTTTTCACCCAGGGTTTCTGGGGATCATGTCATGTAACGGAATAGTGAAAGTATGGTTGATGTTAATTTAGTTACTGTACCAAGTTTGTCACTTTCATTTGGGATACAGAGGTTTGCTAATGCAAAGCTAGATAAATTTAATTGATAAACGTAATGTTCAACGTCCGCAAAAGGGAAGATTCCAGAGCGTTTTCTTGAAAACCTATTTTTGCTTTTGAAGTGCATCAATAAATCTGATTGTCAGATCAAATATATGCTTTTTGTTGACAGAATTATTAAATGTATTTAAGGTCTCGGATCCTGAGAAAAAGGTTTTATTTTCTCCTTTAAGGCACTGAAAAGAGCGTCCTAAGCTGATCCTAAGAGCTTATCATATCCCAGTGAGCTCTACGTAGCGCTTCCCGAAATTTTAAGAATTTCAAAGTCGTGACCTTTTCCTCCGAATCTGCTGACCTGAGGCCCAAGAAAATGCTTCCCTTACAATGGATGAAATGTCCGCCAAAAATGTCCACCAAAAACTAAGTTTCAAAAACTTGGTAATTTCCAAAATTTAACATTGCGTTTATGGGAGGCTAGTTCCAGTAGAATTTGGCTTATGTTTAGCAGCAGAAGGTTTGGTTTTAAGTGACATTAATCTCATGTATACACCTCATATCTGTGCAGGAGAAGAAGATAATTTACGAATAATAGGCCAACATTAAATATCAAATTTGTTTAGTAATTTGCCGTCTTATTCAGTGGAGTACCTGTGGTGACCCATAGTTGTCATTAGTATTGTAACATAGACAATACCACAGAAATGTAAACTGACAGCTTCTAAGTCATTTCCTAATTATTATTCCTTTTTCTTTGTAACATTTATTCATCTATCCTGTAAATCACCAGTTGCTACACACATCCGACTTGTCTTTAAGGTCATGCTGTTCGTAGCGATTTTTGTCGTGTGACTTAGGCCACTACATGAATTTAACAGCTCATGCAGTCATTGCTGTCGCCAAAGTCATAATTATGGGAGACCAAAACTTCCTCCCATAAATTGTTGACCTCCGACGTTCCTTTACGAACATTTATAAATGCTCCTTCGGACTTCCCTCCTTCGTTTCCGCTCGAGACAACTATTCGCCACTCCAACGGAACCGTCAGCAGTTCCAACCATCCACCAATCTTCTCCTCGTCATTCCTGATCGTTGAGTACACATTTTCAGCTTTCAATTTCTCAAGTGAATTTTGACTGTGTTTATTGCCAGTATTATTTTTTCCTCTACGTTTTACTGCTTTTCATTCATGTACCTTTAGTCACTTCCCTTTGTTTACCTTCGCAAATTACACTCAGTATTTGAACTACCCCTTTTCTATACATCACCATGACCACCGCTGATATTCTCGCCACTATTCAACTACAACAGGAACTCTCTAACCTCCATGACCAACTCCAATTTGTAACTGTCGAAATTCAGTCATAGGAATTCTCACAGCCACCTCGCTCATCGCAATCAGGTTCTCGCCCTAAGCCATCTCATCCCTCAAACCAGAGTCAACCTCAGCATTCTAGCCATTCTCACATTCATCCTTCTCACACTGCTGATCTTTGCTGGTATCATTGGCATTCTGGGCTCATACGGAAAATTGTTCATCTCCCTGTTCTTTCACCTCCTCCCAAGGGAACCAACTTAGCCAGATATTATCTGCGACACAATCGTCTGGCCTAGTCGCCTTCTCTACATCAGAGATAAAACCACTGGTTCTCGCTTTCTTGTTGACACTGAGGCCGAATTTGGTGTTCTTCCTCCTTCCTCCCACCAACGTCATTCTCCTTCTCCACTCACTCTCCAAGCCGTGCCCAAATCACCTATCGCTACCCATGGTCAACGCTCACTCACTCTTGACCTTGGCCTTCTTCGTTCTTTTTTATGGATTTTTGTTATCGCTGACGTACCCTCTCCTATTCTTGGTGCGGATTTTCTTGCCAACTTTGGTTTGAAAGTGGACGTCCGGCACCAAAACTCATTGACACACACACACATCTCACTGTCTGAGGTATCACACGTCAGACTCCAGCACTCAGCAGTATCTTTGACACACATTCTACTTCATCACCATACCAATCTCTTCTTAAAGAATTTCCCGCCATTTCACGACCCTGCTATAAAGAGACTGCCATTGAACATTCTGTCACCTATCAAATTGAGACTCGTGGTCTTTTCTCGTCCACGCAGATTTGTTCCAGACCTTCTCAACCTTGCTAAATCGGAATTTCAGCATATGTTGCAGCTCAAAGCTCTTGGTATTCTCCTCTTCACATGGTCCCGAAGAAATTTCTTGGTAATTGGCGCCTCTGTGGTGATTATCGAGCATTAAATCAAAACACTATCTCTGATCACTACCTTATTCCATATATTCAAGATTTCTCTTTTTACTTACATGGCTCTACTATCTTCTCTAAAATCGATCTTGTCAGGGCTTACCACGAAATTCCCATGGGATCCCAGGACATCCGTAAAACTGCCTTCACCACTCCTTTTGGTCCTTTCCAATTTGTATGCATGCCTTTCAGTCTTCGCAACTCGGCTCAAACTTTTCAACGATTCATTGACGAGGTTCTTTGTGGTTCGATTTCATGTTGGAATGCCGCTCATTTTTTGTCTTGACCACAAACCTTTGGCTTTCGCTCTCAATTCCTCTTCCAATCGTTACTCTCCTCGTGAAATTGGCCATCTTGATTTCATCTCACAATTCACTAGTGACATCCGCCATGTTCAAGGTAAAAACAATTCTGTAGCTGACGCTTTATCACGCATTGAAGTCACCTCTCTTCAGACATCTTCTCCTGTCAGTTTTGAACAACTGGCAGCCGCTGAGCAAGATGACTCTGAACTTACTCACCTCAAAACAACATCTTCTCTTCAACTTCGTGAATTTCCAATTCAATCTTCACTGCAAACCATCCTTTCTGATTTTTCCACTGGTAACCCTCGTCCATACGTCCCATCCTCTTTCCGACGCCAAATCTTTGACAGTCTTCACTCTCTATCTCATCCAGGTATTCGAGCCACTCAAAAGCTCATTTCACAACTCTTCATTTGGCCATCCATTTAAAAAGACATTCGTCACTGGACACGATGATGCCTCTCATGTCAAATATCCGAAGTCAATCGTCATGCTGTCACTCCTCTTAGTACATTTAACACACCTGACGCTCGCCTTGATCATGTGCATATTGACATTGTTGGACCACTCCCTCCTTTCAATGGTTATCGCTATCTCCTCACTTGCATCGACCGCTTCACTTGATGGCCTGCCACTATCCCTATATCAGACATCTCTGCTGAAACTGTCGCTCGTATTTTCGTATCTCACTGGATCTCATCCTTTGGTATACCCTCCACTGTTACCACTGATACAGGTTCCCAATGCGAATCTGCTCTTTTTCGCTCACTCTCCACGCTGCTTGGCACTCGTTGCATTTGCACCACTGCATACCATCCTATCTCTAACGGGCTAGTCGAACGCTTTCACAGAAAACTTAAATCTTCGCCCAAATCTGAAGCTAATCCTCCTCACTGGACAGACACTCTCCCTCTTATCCAACTAGCAATTCGTTCCACAGTTAAGACTGATGGGTATTGACCAGCTGAACTTCTGTATGGAACACCACTTCACCTACCCAACGAATTTGCTGTTCCAAGTCTCAACACAGATTCCTTGGACCCAACACTGTATGTCGACCGTCTACATCATCTCATGTCGACAATTCAACCTCCTGTACCGCAAAATCTTAAACCGACCCTCGCATCTACGAAACTTATCAACCTGTACTCATGTCTTTATTCGTGACGCTGCGTTCAAGCCACACTTGCAGCCTCCTTATCGTGGACCATCTAAAGTCGTCGAAAGAAAAGTGAAGTATTATATCTTGGACGTTCATGGAAATACCGACGCCGTCACCTTCGATCGCCTGAAGCGAGCATTTCTCGATCCCACTGCACAGTTCGAACACAAACCTATTCCTTTGGATTGCAAGGCATGCAGTTCAAATGCAGCCACCCCGGAAGATCCGCTCAGGACGCCGCGTGCATTTCCTGGACAGATTTATTTGAACTCTTTATTTCACATTGTATATTTCGACCATATCAAGAACATTGGACCTTTTTACAGAACACTCAACTTGCGCTACAATTTTCGCATGGTTTATTAATATTTTCCATTTTAATTCTATCGTTCATTCCTCGTCTCCTTCCCTAGGAGAGGGGTGTTATGGGAGCCTTATTTGTGTTTAGGTGTTGAGGAATGGTTGATGTATTTCTTCCGTCTGTTGTAATTAGTGTTTCTTTTGTTGAGTGTTGCTTTGTTTGTAGTCAATGTATAAACGTCTGTTGTAGTGTAGTTTGTGTAGATGACTACATGTGCGGCTGAACGCTAGCAGCCCTGCAGAGATGTAATTGATAATTGATGCAGAGTTCGTGATAAGAACATGGCTTCTATTCCAAGACAGAGCGCCCGTTTTACATTGGTGACTCAGACGTGATGAACAGTGGACACTGAACGCAGATTTCTAATGAGCATGAAAGGAGATTTTCTGTATGAAAAGAAGCATGAGAGCGTGCAGATTTGATATTGTGGATGTTACATGGTATACAGATGCCATTCATCGTAGTAGAAGACCGATCATCCCCACTGCAAGAAAATGCCTATACGCTTGCTTCTTTACTGGGAAGGCACGACTTTTGGAACCAGTGTATGTAGCCGAGATTCATTGTCCAGAAATCGTCGTTGGAGATATCTATGATGCGCTTAACAGACGTCGTGGCCAAGTGTTCAAGGAAGGAACGATAGAAGGAAGATATCAAGCTTGATGTTTAGAGCCAAAAAAATTGACGCTAATGGACTTATTTGTTTGCCGTAGGTTTTTATTATTTGTATGTATTTCATTGTAGGCTCTGTGGGATACCTCCTTTTTTAGTAACTTTTTTCGTTCGGTAGAATTGTATCTGTTTACTTTCAGTTCTGTAATGTATGTTATTCGCAAGGTGCTAAGCGGCCTTTGATATGCTAATTATGCATGGGCGAGCCTGCCCAAAATAAACTGACTTACCGACAGCCATCTTGCCTTGCAGTCGTATTTTACATGGTGTCAGAGTGAAACTGGATTATGGAGCAGTTAATGTCTCCGTCAAGCCTGAATTTAAAACTGGAAGGAATGGATCCAAGGCTTTGAGTTCTGTTTAACGGCCACAGGAATCAGCGAAAAACCGGGTAAGGTTCAAGTAGCCACATTTCTGCATGTCGCCGGTATAGAAGCACGCCGTGTTTACAACACGTTTGTTATAGATGCAGCTGACAAAGATAAAATTGATGTGTTAAAGGACAGATTCAAAAACTATAGTGAACCAAGGAAAAATTTGACATACATTCGCCATGTATTCAACACACGTTCACAATCGGTACATGAAACTTTGACATGTTCGTCACAGATCTGAAGAACAAAGCGCAACAGTGTGAGTTTGAAAATTTGAAAGATGGTTTGATACGCGACCGCATAGGGTGTGGTATCAAGGACGAAACATGCCGCAGGCATTTGCTTCATGAATCAGATTTGACATAGGTGAAAGCTGTTGATATTTGCCGTGCACACGAGGTGAGTGCTGCACAAATGAAAACTTTAGACCAAAATCAACCTACCGGGGCTTCAGCAGATGTTCACGCAGTGTCCCGTAATGTAAATCACAAGAGAAATAAACCACGCAATCCATCAGCTCCGTTTCATAAACAACATCAAAGGGTTGAGAGCACTAAGAAAAATTGTCAGAATTGTGGTCAACAAGATGAACTTGGTAAAGGTGTATGTCCAGCTCGTGGTAGGGAGTGTTACCGCCCCAAGCAAAATCATTTCGCAAAACAGTGTATGGCCAGACAGAAATCGAAATTTAAACAGAAAAAAGCAAAAAAGTAAACCAGCACCATGACGATGAGTTTTTCATTGGCACCGTCTGAGTTGAAAGTGTTGATAAGGATGCTGATGCGGACGATGGACAGAGACATTGTCGTTTAATTCCAAAATGTGCAGTTCAAGCTCAATACTGGAGCGCAAGCTAACATTTTGCCGAAAAAGGTTTATTACAGATTAAACCTTAGCAATAAAAAGCTGACGGAAACCGATGTGAAGTAAGTCACTATAATGGAAGCCGGATGAAGCCCAGAGGTACCAGAAGTTTTGTCGTGCGCGTTCCGAGGCAAAACATACGACGTAAATTTCTTCACCTTTGACAATGACACACAGCCGATTTGGGGGACGGAAAACTTGCAGTGACATTGGATCGGTAGTGCGAGGGCAGTCAGTCGAAAAAACTATCACCAAGGGAGACGCGATTCAAGAATTCAGTGATGTCTTTGAACGTTTGGGTCTGCTGCCAGGAGAGCACAAAATCCAGTTCAATCCGACTGTGACACCTGTAGTACATCTGCCAAGACAAGTACCCGCCACGCTGAGGGATAAAGTTCATTCGGAATTGGATCGCATGGTGTCGTTAAGCATGATTACGAAGCAAGACGAGCCCACCGATTGGGTACACAGCCTAGTACCAGTAGTGAAACGAGGAAAAATACCTGAAGGATCTGAATCATGCGATCAAGTGAGAACATTACCCTATGGAAACAATTCCGAGTGCGAAAGTCTTCTCGCGATTTGACGCCACTCAAGGGTATTGGCAAGTGGGACTTGATGAAGAGAGTTCCAAGCTCCTCACGTTTAACACGCCGTCCGGTAGGTATCGGTATCGCTGATTACCATTCGGAATCTCCTCCGCACCGGAAGTGTTTACCAAAAGGGTCCGTGAAATGTTTGAGGATAACACAGGAGTCGAGTGCATCATTGACGATATTCTTGTATGGGGCGAGAACGACCAGCAGCATAGGGGGTTGGAAGGTCAAACCTTAAACTAAATATGCTCAAGCTATATTTGGTACCGTTCAAAGCGCAATTTTATGTAGTATTACCAGAGAAAAAGGCCTAGTAAGTCCTTTTGGGAAAATGTTTTATAGCCCTTAGAGTAGGGGGCCCTAAATCACGAAATTTTACAAAAATTGGTACTATAGGACTACATGCAAAAACTAGGACATGCTGTTTGAAAGATTTCCCGCATAATGTAACTGATAATGGTCCCTATTAAGCGCCAAAACGGCAAAAAATCTGCATGTGAGATAAAAATCTAAATATGAGCCAAACAAATCGTCGAAGCATAAGTTGTCATCAAAATTTGTTAATTGAACGTAAATATATGTTGAAGTGGTAACAAGTGAAGTGGTTTAGATACGAAAAATCGTAGAGTAAATCTTATGAGGTGCCGCAATGTCCAGAATAGTTCATCAAAGCAGGGTGTCTTCCAAATTTTTTGTAGACACATCTCATCCTGATGCGTTTTCTCTGTTAAGAATGAGCTAAACGAGCACATTGCTGCCAGAGCCTTTAATCTCACGACGAAATCTGACAAATTTCTCCCTGGCCTTGAGTAGCCAACCAAAACCGATGGCGTTCTGCGATCACGATGGGTTCGGGCTTGAAATGAAGCGTCAGAAGATTTATGAAATCCACATATGATTTAATGTTCGGACGTTCAGGACTGCATAAAGTCTTCAAGAGTTTGTAGGAGTCGGGTCCAGTGGAAGCCAACAGCACATCAACTTGTTTGCCTACAAGAATACTGTTTGCCGATGTAAATGACTGGAAACGTTGCACATAATCACTGAAGTTCTCCGTAGATTCGTTGTACGGTCCAACTTGTCCAATAAGAGCTGCCATGTCGAGAGAAATTACGAATTGCCAAAGAAATACGATCCTCGTCGCTGATTTTATGTACTGGACAAAACGCTTGCCCTAAGCGCACGTAATGCTATCCAGCAAAGACGAAGTTGAGTCAATTAGTAAACGTGGGTTTCGATCTCTGTGTTCTATTCCTGAACTGTTCTCTACTGATATACACTCCCCAAATAACTCCTTTTTACATTACAATATTACTTCATCATTTTTTATTGTATGCTTACAAGTCTAAAGTAACTACTCTAGAATGTTCCTCAAAATATGCAGAGTAATCATGACTGTTGTGATCACACGATATCACAACTCGCTAACAATGTTGACCACAACGTGGCATCTACTGATGGTAAAGAAACTTTTAATGACATGGGCATTATTGCTGTTGCAACACCTGGCCGCTCTTCCAAGAAGTCTCAAGTCATCAAGCGTCTCTTATTGAAGGTGTCCACTGAACTGTACTATGATTTACTGTGGCATTCAGAGGCCCTATCTACTTCCATACATAGGCCACGGCCATGTTGGTCAAGTTTTGTTCAGCGTGCATTTTCTGCACAATATCGCCCCTTTTCGAAGTCCAATGTTTTTTTCTTCCCATTACCGACCTCCAGCCAGTCTATGAAACCTGCATCGGCTCAACTTTTCCGTTTGTATAGCAGGAAACGAAATATAGTTGACCCCATGCATCACTTTTGACCAGCCGTTGTGGTTGAGAGCAACATGTATCATCATGGAAGAAAACCTGAACATTGTTTGTTGCCTAGGTGGAATTTACACCTTTGTAAACTTCGTGGTAGCATAGGGATGAGGATGACTGGTTCTGGCCTTGAGGAAGTGCTGGTAGAGGTGTATATAAAGAATCATGTTTCTAATATTGTGTCCGGGAAGGCATTTTTGCTAGCACTAAGAGAGCACATCTTAATCGAGCGAGCAATAATGAACACGTTGTTTTCAATAATTAGTGACTCTCCAGATGAAACAGTGGAAACAGGATCTCAGCTGTCTGTCGAGGATGCACTTTGTAGATTTCTTGAAATTCCACCATATGACAAACACATGGCGCTGTCATCATTAGTGGATCTTCAGAAGAACTTAGAGGCATTGCAGGACGACCTTCAAAGAAAAAATAAAGCAGGCAATGTGTAGATACAACACTGTCTACTTTATTGCAATAGTCAAGGTACTCATAGGAGATGAGCGCTCAGAGAATAGGCACCTCCACCTGTTTGCCGTGAAGAGGATCTTAAATCTGTTTGCAGTATCTGGTCACGAGCATTATACAAAGACCGCCAAACAGCTCCCAACCTGTGTTTGTACCAGTATTCGGTAGAGAATGGGTACCATGTCATTAGCAGGACTGGCAGGACTTTGGCCTGACCTTGTGATTAAACAGACCATGATGAGACCTCTTAAGAGTCGCGGTGGATTCACTAATGGCCGAGGAATGGCAGAAAGTGTAAGACATTTCTTGAGGATAACAGTTCATAAGTGCATTGAAGTCCATGATGTAAGGTCAAGCCTGACCCGGCGGACAATTTCTTCCTCTGGACAGCATGTTGAAATGGGATGAGCCAGGAAGGTTATAGACTTCAAAGATTTGGAAATAGTACGGCTGTGGTTAGGTCTCCATTTCCCATTTGCAGAGAAAGAGAAATAATTCAGATCCTTAGGAACTGGTGACAAAAGTAGTATAAACTGTGACCAGACTTTGGCCACAAACTCGACTTTGGATTGAACGAGGTGTCATTAAATGAATCGAAGATAAACGAAGAAGTAGAATTGTATTTCTGGAATCGATCTTTAGCAGTGTCCAGATCGGAATGTCCTAATGAAACCTGCTGCACTTAGTACTCATTTGCTTACTATTGTACAACGAGAGGGCGATATCCAGTCATAGGTTTGAGTATAAGCTCACACAGTTCCAATGTATTTGCTGTTGCTGGCTGTATGATGCGGAAACCGAACAAATTAACTCTCAGAAATCTGCTTCTCAAAATCTCGAAGAAAGCTGTTTTACCAGCGAATAAAATCCTTGATGGCTTGAGTAAAATGGCCGAATGAATGCACGTGCAGAGAAATGGGTGAGGCATGTATAGAGTTTGTTTGAACAAACCATTGTAACTGCTGCACTATCTTCGATGGGTACGAGAAAGGACCCTCTGCAAAAGATCATGATTATCAGTGACAGTGTGCAAAGAGAAGATCAGTAGACGTCAGAATAGACCTACAAAACAAAGTGCAAAGCAGCAGCGAGGACTTTCTGTCAAACAGCGAAAACGAGTTACAATAGACCTAATCAACCTTTTGGTCACGTGGTCTGCAGTGTGGAAACAACCGATCGCAGCAAAACAAATATCTCATAGACGGCAATGGCGAGCAGGAGTAGCGCGTTAGTTTGGACCAAATCTTTACCGATCTTCGTCAGTTTTCTTCCTTAACAACTAGCATGCACCTTCGCAAATGCGGTGAAGGTACCGAGGGATTGAAAGGTTACAAATTCTTCACAGAGAATTATAATCACAACGTTTTCGTTTGCTTGAAAAGTGACTGTGGGTCATGGA
>JAAAKL020009767.1:0-14854 GCA_010016065.2 Carybdea cf. marsupialis auct. non (Linnaeus, 1758)
ATAGACTTAGTCGATCAAGACGACTCCTTCCACCTTTATAGACTTAGTCGATCAAGACGACTCCTTCCACCTTGATACTGTCAGGTGCGAAGCTTCGTCGAACCTCCTACTTTGTACGAACTAAATTTAAGACATTAAGGTTAGTTCACAGAGAGTTCAGCATGTGAATCTGGCGTGACGTATTCCTTGTAAGTATTGCATTACGTTGTCGTGTTGTGTGATATTCTGTTTTAAATTCAAAATAGAACTAGCCGCACCTGAATTTACCATTACATCTTGTAATGAACATTAGCAACGCCATTTTTTGACCTTTTTTTAGTTTAGTGATTTTTTTCCATCTTTCATTGATATTTCTTTGATGTCTTCTTGCTGCTTTTTCTTATCAGTTTCTAGATGCGCAAAGGATACACAACTTAACTGAGTATTTACAAGTAAGGATATTGAATCATTTCCTTAATATTTTGGTAACATGTTAAATTATTGTTAGCAGTTGCCCTCGTGACCATGTAATGGTAAGCACTTCGGTGTCCTTTGAAATTTGTACGGCAAAGAAGAAACAAATAGCACTTGCCTTTGTTGGCTTTTTAGGCAATAGTCCGTTAATGGGCTATACTTTTCTGATATCTTCTTTAAGACTTATATTAACGTAAAACTATTGTAGTGGCAGAACACTGGCTGAAGTGAATGTTTGTTAACTGTTGTTATTGTTGTTCAGCTTCTAAATCCATTTCTCAAATTGATGGGTCACTGTCCCTAATTTCCCTATTACCACTGGAACAACTATTATTATTGTTGTTATTATTGTTATTATTGTCGGATTTGAAGCAAAGTTAGAGATAAAACTGTAGAAGAAAATTAACTAATGTGAAGAGCTCTGTTCCATTTTACGAGATATTTCGAGCGAACTAAAAGAAATCGGGAGTTAAAGCTTAGGGGCACTATACAGGACACAAATAGTTCAGGAGCAGGAGCTATCCATGCCAGTTTAAGATAATCAATGAACGACGTTCGTCAACTACTCCTTCCCATTAATCAAAATGACATATCGATTAGGTTTGACCTGAAAAGGAATATTTTTTTTATTATTATACACTTTTTTGTGAATAAAGGAATTACCAATTAGTCAGAAGATATCTTCCGGTGTTTTATATCAGCAGAAATTTTAAATTAGCCTACTGGTAATCAACTTGTACGATTCCAGTTCGTATCCCACATTTCATCAAAGGCTCCGAATGCCATCGGCCTTCCATCGGAGTCTTTGGCAGCTAAACAAAGTTATGGTTTGTGTTTCATCCTAATTTACTAATGCCTAATTTACATAGACTTTTAAGGGCAAATGCGATTTCGGTCACGGTATAAAAATAGGTTCTGCTGTGAATGATGACTATGACCACGTGTTCTGTCAACCTTGATTCAAGTGCAAGTAGTCCTTCTTCCAGCGATGTTTTTGTTAAGGATTCGTCCATAATTTCTTTTGTAAAAATGTACGATACCCTCATTTTTTTATGTCTTTGTCCAGACTGTGTCCCTCACAAAGGCATGTTTAGTTTTGAGTCCACGAATAGGCCTGCATTTAGTCTGTGTTCTGCTTCGACAAGCCGTAGATTTTACCACGCACTGCTAAGCGTAATTACTAAGGCACAAAAGTAGTGGGGCTGTTTATTGAGCTAGTTTTACTGTTTCTTTCTGTTTATTGATGTAAGGTACGTTTATGTGTTTGGGGAGATTATGGAACTCTGTATCTTTTCGCATTGTGGAAAAAGGCATCCTCAATGGCACTGTACGAACGTTTACCTTGAGATGCAGCTTAATTTTAGAGAACATCAATGGCTATTAGTGGCCATTGAATTCATTTGGCCCGTTCAAATTTATGTTCTTCATTTGTTTTTAAATTACAAGTAATAGACACTTGTATTCACTGGCTTATGGGACCCTTTTAATGTTTCAGTCTGACTTTAAATTTAAAATAATCCGAGCCAATACGAATTTTGCAGCTTCTAGTTAGATTTATATTTATCATAATAACTAAATAGTGGTACCTCTAACTATTACTACCTTTTAAAGCCCGAATATGGATAGTCACTTTTGCCTAAGTTAATACTTAGAACTTCGATGTGCTCGAAGATTATCCGAGGTCAGCTCACTTACAGTCAATACCATGTCCTTACACTGTTAGATTTTGTCGAGTTAAAAGTTTTGGTTATTCACGAAGAGACTTACGTACTAAGATAGTCTTGTGGAGTAAGTTATGGCAAATGCGTTTTACCATGTACTAAGTCGTCTAATGTTAGCCTTAGATATCAAAAGCTGATGTTGTTCGCAACCTCAGCTCTTAAACATCCTGAGTAAACGTAAGTTGTTTATTTACGACCCTCAGATTTGTTAGAAAATCAAGAAAACGCGTCATTGTATGACTATGCCTGGACCTTGTTTGTTTGCAAATTTTAACGGACTTCTGGTCTGTGATACTGGGAGGCGCAGCAAAAGACCAAATCTGAAATGATGTAGTACTGTAATTCTATTCCGTTAGGCGAGGTATAAGTAAGGACGGACCTTCTTCCTATGTTCACATTTCTAAGACCTTGTTATTGTTGATATTGTTATCATTGTTAATATAGTCCAGTTCGATAGATTTTCACAGCTGTTTTATTGTTTCATTATTATTATTTGTTGTTTTTCGATCCTCTTCCATTTAAGGTACTGCACGAAAAAGGTCTTGCTAACCCTGACCATACAACTCTTTTACTAAATTGCTACACGAAGTTGAAAGCCGTAGACAAGTTAAAGAAGTTTATGCAGGTAATCGTATCCTGTGGTATTGTCACAGTGTGTGTAATGCAATAAATCTACACTGTACCTCACCACATAGTCAGGTGATGCGTTAACGTAATTTTAGAGTTACCTGCTAACATCAGGCTTTATGCAGCTAGTTATTACCGGAAAAGGTTGACAAATTCGTCCTAACTTAGTAATAGGCTTCATCTTTGCCATGCTAGGAAATCGGGGAGATGAAAGTCCGTCCAGTAGGATTTATTTGTGTTTTGGCTACGTAACTTTAACATGCAGTATCACGCTAAATGTTTAGTGAAGGATAGGCATGGTGCCGTCTACTCGGCAACTTTGTATTACATTATTTACATAGCAGGTTGGCGGAACATTTGGTTGAACTCTCGCTTTGAAATAGACGGTAGAATCCATCGATGATCAGAGGTAGATTGTTTCAGGTTATAACCATGCTGTCGGCGACAATTGGACAGAATGGTGTGATGTGACCCTGGTTCCATGGGAAGTAGGTGACCAGAGAGCAAGTTTACTAAGGAAGGCTAAAGTTTGTCATCTAGTTCACTGTCACATTGTGTCAACACATATATAAGGGCAACATCAGAGGAAAGAGTCAACGACTGAAATTATGGGGGAATGAAGACAGAGATATATAATGAATCCATTTCAATTTCAATGAAGTCTGTAGATTGTTGTGATATTAAGAACTCGTTCAACGCCTAATACAACTCACTTTCCATTAAAAAAACTCAAGCTATACTATCAGTCCAAAACTCATAAATGTTACAGTGTTGTGGATAATTTGATAATGGCCATTTCACCGGGAGAGGAGGGGGGTATTGTGTGTTGGATGTTATCACCTGGGTAACTAGCTACGAGCTCAAATATGTTGCTGTGGGTAGAAAAATAGGCCTTTGTGATACAGAACTGTCGTTATTTAACTTATTTAACTGTTAAAATACGAGGGTGAAGTGAAATTTTAGTAGGCAAAAGACCTTATACACTTACCTGTTGTTAGGTGATGTAAGCCATTGTATGATGAAGAACTACTGTATCCCGGTGATTTGATAAAACTTACAAGATGTATCATGTTAATCTTATCTTTCTTTGATTTACAGACTGACAAGGAGTTGAAATTCGACGTGGAAACAGCTATTAAGGTACGTGGTTTTATTAATCAGCATTACATACTTCTACCACTTTAGAAGTTCCAATCGTCATGATAGTGGTGTCATTTAGGCTCCCTAATACTTTAAACCATATGGCTAAGAGCTACACGTTAAATGTTCTATGCACCATCCTTGTTGCCTACACTTCTATAGTGGAATCCATTTGTTGTGTCATGGTTTTTGGGAGCCATGTGCAGAGAAGACCTATTAACTTTAGAAACTTTTTAGTTCTGAAGTAAGTTTCCTCATGCTTCTAGATACAGTCAAGTGGTGAGTGTAAGCCCATCCAATCTTATAGCCCCATATAGTGACTCCCTCTAGGTTCGTTATCTAGACAAATTCGTTCGTTGGACCACCGCAGCAATGTTCAATATGGGATGCATTGTGGGATCTAGAATGCCAAGAAAGACCGGGAGGCTGGCTTAGCGAAAAGCAAAAGGTCGCCTTATGCAATGTCTGACTCCCACTTTACTTCAGCACAAAGATAGAGAAGCAACGTTTTCTATTTGAACTGTTCTACTTCAAGGAGCTTTCATGCTATCTTAATGTTTGTTGTGCAGAAGTAAAGTTTCGCGTGGCAAAATCATTATTCTCCAAAAGATAGATAGGCTCTGCATTGACAATAAAAATGTTTGACGTGGATTTTACTTAGCTGCGTTTTGAACTCGACGTAACAATGAGAACCACTATCGTAACAGAAAACATCGACAAAAGAACATGACGTCACCAACCAGACAGGCCTCACGTAATTTGCACGTAATCCTTTCGTTAAATCGGCTATCTAGTAAAATACCCCGATCCTTATATTCTCGTATTGTCAGTTTTCTGTAAAAGCTTCTTTTCTTTCATTTCATGTTTATAAATCGGTGAAGCCTGTACTGAATTTGGGGTATTTTTTGCTTATTGACACTGGTTTTTAAAATTGCTTTCCGAAGTAAGCGTTATGCCATACACTGACAGTAATAGTGTCAGGTTAGCTCGACGTTTTATTTGATACAGCATTTTGGTTCCGGGTGACTTAGACTTCAAGGAGACACAATGTTTATCTGCAATTAAATTCCTTTCGCATTTTGTCTTGTAGGAGTTCCCATTGGAATGTTATGAGTCTATGAATGGTCCATGTGGCCTTTGGTGTCTCAAATATATGTGTTGAAGTTCTAAAAAGGGTTAATATTGTTGGATACAAAAACGAAGACCTGATATAAACAAAATAGAATTCCTTTCGTGGTGTTTACCTCTGCTTAAACAATTAAGCCTGCTTATACCATCATTTTAATTCACATTGCTGACTAGGGCTATCAATTTTACAAGTACTGTAAAATTGTAAAAGGTGCATATTGCAGAAAGTAAGTAACCCTATTTTTATTTTTGCGTCGAAGGTTTGCCGTCAAGCTGGGTATTTCAAACATGCACTCGACCTTTCAGAAAAATATAAACAACATGACATGTAAGTAGTAAAATCGTGTTTAATTTCTTTCTTATGTTATATGCATCATATGTATCCGTCGAGTACTGCTTAAATAATAGTTGCAACATTTAGCGTGGTTTGTGGTGGCTCGATTAAAATATGTTCTATTTTGGCCAGTCGCTGCGTTATCGCCTAGTCCTACATCAGAGGGCATGAATATCTAGCTGTTGGCAATTGCATAGTCCAGCCTTTGTATTATGTTACTTGCCAATTTGAGAATAGGCCTTGTTAACGGACATCGACGGCACCATCATCACGATTGATGGGCTATAAGTAGAAACGTGCAACTCATCAGGTCGTACCTTTACTGCTGCCACAATATTGTGTCCTTAATGACGCCCCTGTCTGTATTACCCCTCCACGTGACCTACTTCATAACATCATTTGATTACGAACCCTGTCTGTTTATCAGAGAAAGGACTTTATTCAAAAGTTATTGGGCTCACGGGTTTACAGCCACGAGGCCAAACCCCACTAGTGTACGTACATTTTGCCGACAGAATAATTACGACTACTCTTCCTTACGTGGTCAATACTTAGAAGCTGATGATAACGACCTCTATTGGCAAATTGCTGAAATCCATATTTGAATTAGAAAACTCATTGGCAAGGGAGTGGTCAATCCGATTTTATTTCCAGACAGATTGTAGATTCATCGTCGAATAGTGGCTACTTTGAGACCGAGGAACCGCGGGTGTGAATTTGTGGTGTAAGGAATCATGCAAGCTCTCGTCAAGATGGCCACGAACCCCTCCGCCCTTCACCCCGTAATAGCTGCTAATAACGATAGCTGTTTCTTACTTCTGAATTTTCTAAAGTGTAGTCCTGCGTGTGCTGATGCTGAAAAGGACAGGTAGGTTCATCAGCTCTGAGGTGTTATCATCCCGTCGATCTCGTTTGAAAACATTCTTGTAAGCTTACTCAGCTCCTTAGAATCAATACGTTGGTTCCATAGCAGGTGTTGTAGAAATGATATCGGATATACTTTTCCCATCAATTTGTTTCTGTAGGTACCTTAAGATCCAGCTGGAGGATATCAAGGATTACAAGCAAGCGTTAAAGTATATCTCGATGCTGGGATTTGAAGAGGTGACTATAAGACACTGGTTGATATTACTAATCATATAGAAGGCAAGGCATATGTTGAAGCTGTAATCAAATTATACTAGTGACTTGATTATATAACGCCATTATTATCTCATGGTCTTCATTGTCATCATGGTGATCATTGTCATTTTGGTCATCTTGGTTATCTTGGTTATCATTGTCATCATGGTCATTGTGGTCTTTATTGTCATCATGGTCATCATTGTCATCGTGGTTATCATTGTCATCGTGGTCGTCATGGTCATCGTGGTCATCATGGTCATCGTGGTTATCATTGTCATCATGGTCATCGTGGTCATCGTGGTCATCATGGTCATCGTGGTCATCATGGTCATCGTGGTTATCATTGTCATCGTGGTCATCATGGCTATCATTGTTCATCATGGTCATTGCGGTCGTCATGGTCATCGTGGTCATCATGGTCATCGTGGTCATCATAGTCATCGTGGTTATCATTGTCGTCATAGTCATCATGGTCATCATTGTCATCATTATCATCGTGGCCATCATGATCATCGTGGTCATCGTGGTTATCATTGTCAGCATGGCAATGATCGTCATTTTCGTCAAGGTTACCATGATCATCATAATCATCATAATAATCATCATCACCGTCCTCACCGACAGACACACATTGCCAACTTCACTATCATGACCATCGTGATTCCTTCGGCCATCTTGAACATGTTTATCACCGTCAGTAGTGATATGTTATAGTAGCAGGAGCAGCAACTTTAACAGTAACAACATAACCCACCCGTTCACAGCATTGCAAAACAGAGTCACTTGTTTTCCTTCTCATCTTGCTAAATGTGTACAGCAATTTGCTAAATAAGAGATCGCTTACTACTTTTACTAGCTTTGAAATCGTACGCTAAAGTTTTCAACAAGCATTTTAGTGGTTGCTACAATGAAAATTGAAAATGAAAGCCATCTGAGCGATGCATGGATTTGTTTGGTTTCAACGTTTC
The DNA here is from genome assembly GCA_010016065.2 of Carybdea cf. marsupialis auct. non (Linnaeus, 1758). Lineage (NCBI taxonomy): Eukaryota > Metazoa > Cnidaria > Cubozoa > Carybdeida > Carybdeidae > Carybdea > Carybdea cf. marsupialis auct. non (Linnaeus, 1758). The sequence continues at coordinate 7,497 of JAAAKL020009767.1, forward strand.
TCCTCCCACATTGGCCATGACAAGGAATGCATACAGCGTCACAAAAAGTGAAGCATGTATTATTCTTCTGAACTTCAATGTATCACAATGTACGAGGATTTTATTTCTTCCACAGTGTGACGCAAACATGAAGGCATACGGAAAGATTCTGGTCAACGAAGCACCCGATGAAGCAACAGAGTTATTGAAGACGCTTTGTACTGACTATAAGCCGATTCCTCGAATGACCACAGATGGTTAGTTGTTAATTTCTTTAATCTAGATAGCCCCGTTAGATCTGAAGCTTCTTTGGAAGATATACTGAAGCATGAATCTTGAAAATACAGTTTTGACCCCAACGTACGCTTCAAAATCGGGTCATATCGTTCGATTCAGAAATCGCCATTATACGGTAATAACATACCCTTATTACTATTAATAAGTCGTCACAGGTGTTTTAATTAGTGGGTATTATATATTCACCAGCGTTTGTACTCAGAGTTAGAAGCACACGCACGGCCCTTTACCGTTTTTGGAAGTTGCAAGATGAGTAGCATACGATTGTAAGGGATAGACATGTAACAAGTAGACCAGTTTCACGTAACGCGCAGTAGAAATATGCACCCTCTCTAAATATTAGTTAGACAGGATTAAGTAGAATCATATGTGGTATGCAGCAAATGCAACTTGATAAGGATGTCCATGAACTATTGCTGACTAAGAATATTAGAGATGCGCGATCAGCATACACTTCCGACGAAATGACACAGACTGAGGCCTCAGCTACAGTTCTAATCGGTATCCTGACCGGCGAAATTTTACATCAAGTTAAGATAGTTTAAGAATCCGCGAAACATCCAGAAAGAAAATGTCTCAATGCAAGGAAATTTTTGGGCGTGATTAATGAGTTTCAGACAGTCGTTGGGCGTTATGATTACGGATTTTCATCTCTCTTCCAGGGCCTCCAAGTGTGAAAGAGGAACCCACAGGTATTTGACCTTTATTAACCTTTTCCGCTGCATTTCCTGTTGGATGGTCTTTTGCTGTTTTGGTTTTGAGATCAAGGTATACGAGAGTCTAGTTAAGTACTGCATCAGCATCATTCCAAGGTTTTTAACATTAACGTACGAAATGCCTTTTTTACCGACCCATCGCACCTCAAGTTAGACGTGAGTCTAGTTACGCATCTCTTGAGTATTAACCAAACCCATTCATTAAGGCAATATGCCTGCTTCTCAAACCTAGTCAATTATGCTCTTTCATTTCACCCTAATTCATATCGGGGCACCTCATTCCATGCAAACGGTACTACTTTACCACGATATACACTATTATATTAGTTGACACCACTATTGCTGATTTAGGACCTGATATAAGAAACTGCACTTTACTGCACTGTACTGCACTATACTGCACTATACTGCACTATACTGCACTATACTACACTATACTGCACTTTACTGCACTATACTGCACTATACTGCACTATACTACACTATACTGCACTATACTGCACTATACTGCACTATACGTCACTATACTGCACTATACTACACTATACTGCACTGTACTGCACTGTACTGCACTGTACTGCACTGTACTGTACTATACTGCACTATACTGCACCATACTACACTATACTGCACTGTACTGCACTATACTGCACTATACTGCATATTACTGCACTATACTGCACTATACTGCACTATACTGCACTATACTTCACTATACTGCACTATACTGTTCTAAATAACCGTTATCGTCATATCCTCGGACTGTGAGGTTGTGGTTTATCGTCGTCAGATCTCAAGTTTTGTACTTTTGTCAAGATTTTATACAGTGACGCACTTTAAATTTTCTTGATTTTCTTGTCATTCTCAAAGATAGCCATATGGATCGCCAAATGAGTGAAATATCATCTCTGGCAATATCCTCTCTTGCACTTACGATGAGTAAGTATAATGAAACTGATACCTAAATTATAGATTTCTTTAGGGAATGTTTGTTGTCTTTGCGCACGTTTCACGGTTTATACTTAGAATTGGAGTCTGCGACGTAAGCACAAAGGTACATTCAACTAGGATGCTCAAGCAGATGTTCAAGGGAGTATATTTAAATAGAATCCCTGGGCATTGATTGATTGGGTTAATTATTTCTCTTGGCTACCTTTGTTTATTTACTTGGTATGATTGGTTTCAGTTGCAAAAACACCCTGAATAGCCGTGTCTTAAGGCATTAGAATAAGATAAAGGCGGAAAAGAGAAATATGGAAAGTTTAAGATTTATAATGCGTCCAAGGTACGACATGCACCCCCTTTAGCTACTCTAGTCAGTTGCAGGTTAGGTGGTGCCAGGTTAGGTGGTGCCAGGTTAGGTGGTGCCAGGTTAGGTGGTGCCAGGTTAGGTGGTGCCAGGTAGTGGCAGGCTGGGCCATAGTCCGAGACCGCGCTCCTTCAATGCTTGAAAAGATGTATGTATCTGCCCATATAAACCTTGTGGAATTAAGTGGAAAATTGGAAACTTTACCAAATGGAAGGAGGGCAGTGTCTCCAGATCCTCGACTTCCAAATCATGCGTAACCCACCATATAAACTTTATTCGGCGCAGGACCTTGTTCCCTCCAAAAGCGCCGCTGACGCTTCTAGTTAGTTTAGTTGGTTGTAACATCTATTGAGTTGAATTACGTAGTTAGCTGAGCTGCATTAGCTACGTAGGCTGGTGAGTTGAATTACTAGATTAGGTCAACTATTTAGTGAGGTAATATCTTTAAAGTCTGCCGATGGTAAACGTTACCAAACGTTGTATAAGGCAGGGGTTTGATTTGTTGCTTTCCACTAGATACTTTGCAACTTGTCACAGCAATGTCGTTATACTTTCCGAAATAAAACTTCGATAGATAGTAATAAGCTGATAAATCTAGGGCGTTTCAGGACTTCGTTATATGTCTAATGTATGTTAAAATTGTGTCGAGTCAAAGCCAATTCCAAAATATATCCATGACAAGTCCATGTCGTCTAAAGCCAACTTTATTTGTTTTCAACTTATGTAGAAAAAGTGTCTGCTCCCGCAATGGAACGCAGTCTATATGTAGGACTCGGTGTGGATAGAGAACTGATTTTACCCTTGCATAGGGATGAGTCATGAAAAAGGACGAAGTTGGGTTTTATTTGTTACCCAAAATAATGAGGCGAGTTGGCTTACGTTGCGCTATGAATCAAGGCCGACAAAACTCGTGCCCTTAAAGTGTCATTCACGGTAGAACTTATTCTATACGACTTTACCAAAGTCTCATTTATCTATAAAACGTATGTAAACTGGCATGAGAATATAAGAATAAAACACTAATCAAAATAACCCTAGCCGCTAGCTGCTCTATTGGAAGACTGACGAAACTCAGCCTTCAATGAAATTTGGACTTCTACCGCACAACTGTTCATCTTTTGAGACGTCCTGCAAGTTGATTACCAATAGCCTGATTTGAAAGTTCTGTTGACACTGAAAACGCCTTAACATATCTAGTGCCTATTTGATAACTGTTTTCAACACAAAGTAATAGAGTACAATGATGAAATATTTTCTTTTAGTTCAAACCTCATCGGCAAGTCACTTTGATTATCGTGAAAAAGTTCATGTCAACTCTCATTTGTTAATAATGTAAAATTTGCGCTAATAGCGCTTTGTGGACTCTATTGTGTCCCGACGGCTCTGCTAACTTGATTGAAGCCATTAGTTTCTTCGAAAGACAGGTAAAAATATATGCCAGAGTCTGACTGCGATTTGCTCAAACCCAGCTTTGCTTGACGGAAGTTAAAGGTGTTAGGAAGTTTTGCGTCAATATTATCTTACCTAGCAATGCGATTGATGGTGTTTTATCGATATGCTGGAACGGTGTATTGTATCTGGAACTGGTAATTATGATTGAGTAATACAGACACACACTTTTGTGCTCCTCTCGTTTTCGGATAGCGCAAATCTTCAGCCATTGTCTGGCCAGAAACCTCAATAGATATATGATTGATTGATCGTTTATCAAATCTTCTGCTATAGTCAAAAGCATCGATTAATTAGTATATTATCTTTTTGTCAATTATTATGTCTCGAAGACTTCTGTCTTTGATGTTTTCTTTGTATAGGTCAAGACAGGTGATATTTCCTTGTATTCCTCTTTCACAGCCTTATTTGTAATCCTCTTGTCTTCAGCCGGATATTTACAATAGGGTCCTTTCAAGGTAGAAACATCCTCGATTTCGTGTCGTTTGAAATAGAGGCTACACAAGAAAAGTAGCGTTGATTTAAGACACAAAGGGAAACAGAAGAGTTTTTTATGAAAGTCGACCAGTGGTCTAGCATTAGCCAAGCTTCAGAGTTTATTCAATATGCTTTGGATATTTCTTAAGAACCATTGTTGTGTACCGACACCATGGCCAAATATTATAATAACACACCTCACGGCAACGCCGGTACAGAGAGGCATAAGAACCTTACCAAAAACCCTCATCTGAAGGATGTCAAATTTGACCCCTTTCCTTCAAAGTGAAAATTAAATACCCAAGTAAATGTATTCAAATGGTTAGACGAGAGAAAGGAGAGGAGCTGAACAAGTTATCACGAATAAAAACATTTCACAGTAAGTAAGGCTTACTGTAATGAGGTAGTCAAGGTGCCGGTTTTCCTGAATGTGACATGTAATATTGTTGTCACCAAGACAATACAAAACAACACAAATATGCGGCAGAAACAAGTGAACTAGCAAGCTGTCTGGTAACGCCACTTAAAAAATTGTTGAGACCCAACAGATATTGGAATTTGCTTTTTTAAATAGGAGTTCAAGGCAAGGGATTACCAGATTTGTTAGGGTTGGTGTCAGATATACCGAGAAACACCTAGCCAACTCAATAGTGTACTTATCCAGGGCATTCACAGCTACTACTGAAGACTGATCCATTTAAACTTAAGATAGCCCAAACTGAATATGCTGTGTTGATAAATGGCTCTAGGTTGACTGAGGCCTTTATGTAAAGTACGATTTCCACCATTGTATGAACATTTCGTGCACCGATCTTGGCGCTACTGCAGTTTGGTACCCCCTGATTGAATTTACCGAAAATGCAGAATGCAATGGAACTTAACAAGACAAATAATATAGGACATAAGCAACGTAATGAAAGCAAAAACGTATATCTTGCTTACTTCAGAATATACAGCATTATGTCTACCTCTGCTCTACATCTCTACATGAGTGCAACAGTGAGCTGTTTAGTTGCCATGGACGAGATATCCCGTCGTTACGACGGGGGTAGTTCGAATTGCAGTTGACGGGGGCTAATACAACTTATCGATCTGTAAAAGTGCCCAAGTGAAGAGAATACTAGTAACATTTAAACGGCTGACCCCCGTCAATTTTAATAATAATTACCCCCGTTTTAACATATGTATATATAACTTGTAAACTATAGTTTCTTCGTTACATCAGGCATGCTTGTAAGCAGTCATCAGAATGTCAGATGTGTGCTTAATAGCTGGTTCCATAAATTTACCACTAAACATGCGCTTGAACTGGTGTGAACGTCTTAGTTACCTGCGCAACGCCTACAAGAACATACATTTTGATATTTAGTTATATAGTTAGTCGTTTTCGCAGTTCATTTTTATAAGATCTCCGTAACTGATTTTCTGTCTTTCAAACAGGTCAGGTTTATACGCCCCCGCCAATTGTACGAGCTCACCCAGACGAATTTATTCACATATTTGTACACCAGAAGCAGAAATTAAAAGAGTTTTTAGAACACATGGTGAAGGTAGGTGGACTTAAAGTTACCATTTGGAATCATAACCAAAGGACCAACCATTTATGAAGAGCTCACGTACATAATATTGAATGGAACACGCGAATTTTTAAAATTTTACGAAATAGTTGTTTTCACAGTTTGAATGGAGCCTGCTCACTTCTGCTTAACTACAGATCTTTCCTGTATTTTGCATTTCGTGTCCATAACATCAAGTACACAATTTTGTTTTGCCTAAAGGGGGTATTAGTTGAGAAGGAAGAGGCTGTAGGAAGTTTAGAAGTCGTACATCTTCGGATCTACAACAAGACATATTCGGATAAAACCAAGGAGTGGATGCAAGGACTTTTTCCGTTACTGGATTCTAAATCTACGATTGAGAGACGTGCATCGCATGAAAATGTCGATGAAGCATTCGAACCTCCCACTAATATTCCCAAAGGCCAGAAAATATTACAGATTACGATAAGAAAATTACTGTTTTTGATGGCGTCTCTGCTTATTTTCTTATTTGTATTAATTTTATACTTCACATATTCTTTGAAGCAGAGTTTTGAAACTATTCCTAGTTCGCACGGACTGTCGTGTGAGGTCCTCCGAAGATTAAGGTAGTAACGAGGTCGACCTTTTATGCATAATTAAGCCTATCTGACCATAGAGATCTTGGCCTGAACCTAGGCTTGTTGGACAGAATCTCACAGTGGCGTTTGATGGCTCCTTTGTCTCATTTGGTATAACAGAGGGTGACTGGAAAAATTCTCCCTTGATAATTGGCCCGAGGCAATTTCCCTTAGAGATGATTCAAGGGCTACCCCATGTAAAATATTGTCCTAAGCTAACGTTTGCAAAAGAGAAGAAACGTAAGGAGTTTAACACTGGCACTTTATCATTGACAAATAAATTTTCGGTAGAAATGTTTCTTTTAGCACGCTTAGTTCTCGACCCTTTTGTGCCGGGATTGTGGAGAGTGAGTCTTAGTTGAAGGGGCCATTGCACTAGGAGGAAATTTCCTAGATTTCTATTTTTCAGGGGACTATTGTCGAGGGGAAATTGCCTGAAGGGTAGAAATGTCCAAGAACCAAATCAGAAGCCCGTTATTCGGACCAAAGACGATGTTGTGGCGTTTACAGCCATCACTGTACTCCTTTGAGCCAGTGAATCCCGGAGACCCTGAACTATACTACCATCACCCCGTTTCTAAGTGTAGAGAATGATTTCATTTTTATAGTCAGATAATTGAAACTGGCATTTGTAATAGTACAGAATTGAAGGAATCCGATGGTGGCAGCACGTCACGAATAACGAGCTACGTGAGCTGACGCAGCAAGCTCCACTCTCAGTTTTAGCCGCTCAAAGAAGGGTGCGATGGTATGGACATATCTTGCGCCTGCCTACGAGTCATCCAACCCGTGCGGTCCTGGATTTTAGTCCGTCTGCAGCAGGATGGAGACGCCCACGAGGCGCACCTCGCACTCGATGGCTGGATGTAGTCGCCAAAGATCTGAGATCCTGTGGGGTGCCTCTATCTCAAGCGGAGCAGCTCGCTGCCGATCGTCAGCACTGGCGAACACTTGTGTTGCAAGTTGGCTCTAC
>JAAAKL020009768.1:3757-14854 GCA_010016065.2 Carybdea cf. marsupialis auct. non (Linnaeus, 1758)
CCCCCCCCCCCCTAAGCGCAGATGTCTAGAAGACTAGTAATACCAGGAATAGACACCACCTTCATGTTACTAGTGTTGCGCGTTCTTGTTCCTATTTCCACCAAGAATGTAACTTTAATTTGGCCACGACTGTAGGTTTCACTTTAACAAGCTCCTGATCATAGTGTAATGTTGTATTGTGTTAAGGGGGATAGTCATTCCGTTAGTTTAGCTAATTAGGTTTATATTTTTGTTCACTTGACACATTCCTGGGAGAAATATTGGAACTTTGTGAAAATTAATATTAGCCGTACCTCTTGGCGAGTCCTTTGACTGAAGACGTATCTTTTACTTTACTGAATTGTTGGCACACCGTGTCTCTTAAGAAGGCTACGAGGCCCAAAATAGGGCGGAGGACGTTGGATTGCAAAACACTGCCCTCGCTGATCGTGCATTTGCCTTTGCAGCCAGATACCAAGAGTTCTATTCCTTGAAGGGAGAGGGGCGTGGCTGCTTTACAATTGGTGGGATTTTTATTTTTTATATACCTTCCTAGTTATGGAGACGCCATCATTCCGTCACACAAAATGGGGTGTAAGTCCTTGAAAAGCGTTGGAGAATTTTCATATTGTTTCTCTTTACTAAAACTCTTTTATAACAAATAATACAATCTTAAGAATTGATTAGAAGTTTCTGCAATTTTCGTACACCGGGACAGTGAATGTGATAATGCTTTCAGTTATGCTGTGTTTTTATTCCTCGAGTAAGCATATGAAATGTCTATTTTGTCGATAGATAGAAAATGGCTGACCTTTCCAAGACATGAAATATCACAGTAATACCATCCTCAAAATGGTATTGTGATAAAAATGGCAGTAGGGATAAACAATCTCCAATGTTTTTTGATTCAATTTATATGAGCTGGAAGGCAGACCATATTCCGGTTATTTTCCAAATCATTCTCGAAGTCGCGAAATACTGCACTTTTTGGTGGTAGATATTTGACATGTCTTGAGTCATGGTCTCTTTTGGAGCTACGTTTCGAGAGATACTTCTCCCATCTTCAGGCTGTTGAACTTTGGACTGTATTGCTGATTTATGTTGTTCGATTGCGGACTCCCGAGGAAGTAGGGATCGAACTTGTTGGACAAGTGTTCCGCGATCTCGTAGGTCTTTACTTCTCCTCTTTCGAATGCTTTCTTGTGTTCTTTTTTCCTCTGACGTAATGAACGCTTGTACTGTACTTTTTGATTAACTTTGAGATGAACAGTTTCTTGTCTGTAAGCCATAACTTGTACAAAATTCGAAAACTATTTCCTTTTTTTCGTGTTTCGACTAAAAAATCATCCGATTGGGGATAAGTAGTTACTTCAATCAGGGCATCATTTAATTAATGATAGTTTTCTTTATCTTTCTTTTAGAGTAAAATCGAGCACTTCATCCACGACGGTATTCGCAATGCCATGCTGGTAGGGCACAGGCAGGCCTGGTCTTGGCAGGATGAATGGTGGGGACTGAAAATTGAGGATATACGAAGACTCGAAGAAGAAGCACAAGCCGAACTTGCAGATAGGATGACGAATGCCTTCAACCCATCCTCTCCTGATCAAAACTCAAGTACAGATCAGAATCTAGTGGACGATGCTGGAAGTAGTGATGCAAGGGTACATGATCAGGTAACATCTGAGTACGCCGTGAACCACTTGGGTGGTATCAACAGCTCTAGCAAATACCTTTATGGCAAGAATAATGCCAGAAAGAGCTTGGATCGAAAGTCCATAGTTACATGTACGTCTCCTGAAGAGCTTCTCATTGGTTTAAGGATGAATGCAATACAGCAATCAGAATCAGAAGATGATCTATCCGATGAAGAGGAAGCCTTTTTTGATGCTTTAGGTAAGCTGTTATTGTATGCCACTCAAAATTGTATGAGAACGCTTACCCTTAAGCAAGTGTTAGTGGTAAAACGGTGACAAATATACCTTTGACGACACAGGCACTGTCCATGGGTGTTTCGTCACTTTCCGCACTTGTGAATTGAAAGATCACTTTGAAAGTAACGAATTCGTGACAATGGGTTTAGGAACCGTGTAAAAATACGTCTGAGAAAATAACACATGTTTTAGCCCATATCCCTTTCCCTTTCCTTTCCCACATCGGACTCTGTCCTTACCCATGGATTCCAGTCCTTTACGTCGTCTTACTAAGAGATACCTCTCGCTACCAAGACTACAAGCAAACGTGGCATCCAAGAGAAAGGAGCCAGATAATAAAATTGGCTGTCTATTGGATAAACATTAATTTGATAAGATTTCGACTTTTACCATCACCATCATAAATATCATCAAATGCAATTTACTTCAGAAATGCCAAAAATTATTTCATCGGATGTTGAAGAGACGGCAGAAGGGACACTCGACTCTTCCGTTGTTCTTAACAAATTTTGTGAGCTTTACGTAGAACAGAGACTTTCTAAACGAGGCTGGTAGTGTTCACAATTAACACAATTCATAACGTCAAAACCCTACCAAATTCGTTGCTAAGGCAACTGGTATTCGATTTTTGTTGCTTTGCTCCACTCCATATGATCCAGTTCTGATAGCAATATTTTGCAACATGCTGATGGGATTTATTAGGCCAGACACACCGCGAAGGTATTTCGAGTAAGATATCAACGTTTTGCGGTTTCAAATTTGGTCTCATAAATTCTTATAATGAAAACGAATATTGCGTAGCGTGTGTGACAGTAAAAGCTGCTTAACAAAACTTCAAAGGATACCGACGCTATTGGTTTGTCGTCTCTTTCTTTTTCGCTCCTCAGTAATCTCATCTGCTTCAATAACTTTTATTCTATATCACTGCATACTTTGCTCCTTTGGATGCTCGGCCTTGAACGATATACAGCAAGTGCTGTGAGGGAGAGAACAAAAATCTAAACCATTGAGAGCTGTGCGTTTCCAAGATCAACGAAGCGCGCAATTAAGTTCATGTCCTTCTCATTCGGCACAACAACACTTTCAAGATAAAACTGCCGCTATGGAGAGGTTTACGGAATGAATTGTTTGGGAAACAAAATTACCCATGGAGTGCAGATTTTGTAACAACAATTCACGTTGTTATCGGCAGATATAGCGACGGCATCTGATTCAGAACAGATTTTTTTAGTTTTAATCCAGTTCATAAGACAAAATAGGATCTCCAAAGGTACAGCCCCCTCCCTTTACACCAAAAAGTCTAAAAATGTTAAAACCCTTAGCACCCTCTCCCTGTCCGAGTTGCCCGATGCCATAACTGTGTGATCGGTTACAGAAACTGGCATCTCACGTCACCTCCTTCTAGTCTGTACACCTACTTTCAAAAGCATTTTTTCAATGGACATGAAAGGTTTTATCCAAGATCGTTAGTGTTTGAATTTGCTTTTTTTATTCTGTAAGCTATTAAAAGTTTGTCTCTGGTCCTACACCACTTTATTGTATGTGTTTAGTGAATTTATATGGCTATAATATTGGTTCTTGACATGAGAGGTATGTATATTTTCTTGAATTTCGCATCGTCTCAGAGTGTTCTTCCTAAGGTCAACCTTTAAATGTAGGATTAAGAAGTGATGTATGCTATGAGAGAATAAATTCTTGAAGGTAGAGCATTAGTAAGTTCAGTGCATAACACAAACTCACTAACTGAATTACGTCATCAGGGTTATATCCGTTTTTGGCACATCCTTAAAGTGCTGGTCTTTGCTTTGAATTTACGGATTGTGGGCGGTGTTGTTGCCACTCACTTCCACTGATTTATGGAGATTGCTGATTCTATGTTCGTTTTTAACTTTTTTATTTATGATATTCAACTCAACAACTAACATCGGTTTTATATTATGAATATTTTCGGCAATGTTTATAATTTCAAGTCTATCATTAATTTAGTATATCCCTGTTCAGAAATACCTGTGCCCGTACAAAAGTAATTGGGGGAGATTTAGACATAAGAAGGATATAGAAAAATAGATCTTCTTAGAATCAACTTACGCTAAAAATGATCTCGAATTTCTTATTTTAAGTGGATTTTGGTGCAGGTGTTTTAATCCTTGGAACAAATGGTGGAAAGCTGGCAACCTGTTTCACTGGTTTTTCGCGCGCGCGCACACATACACACACACACACATACACACATACACACACATACACACACACACCTAGCCCTGTCACATATGTAATCTTATGGGGTCGTATGTCTAATCATTGAGGATGAAAATCAGAATTTCCACCGAAGACCAGAGGATATTATACGGCAACATCGCTACTCAAGTATAAGCCGTCAGCTATTATGTTTGTGTAATAGGTATAAAGATGCAGCAATCCAACCTTATTGCACTTGCATCGGCATTTATCTTGCCAAAGATAAAAAGCCATGGCTTTTAATAAGGATCTGCAGTGTGGTAAGTTAAGGAATAAACGGGTCCCCCGAGACCAGCTGCTCAGATAGTGTGTTAAAATGAAGTGCAAAGCTACATTTTACGTGCAAAGTTCCTCTATGGAAGTACTTGAGTGAAGAAGACTTCAAAACTATTGAAATATCAAGGGAAAGCATAAAACAAGGACCATCAAAATATGCATTGTTCTGCGAACTATCAACCTCTTCTCTACATAATTTTGAGGATGTAAAAATCAAGAAAGAAAAAGAAACGTTTTGTAGACACTTCGAAACATAACGAAGGGGCACAACAACGTCAGGAGGTAATCCAGCCAAGAATAAACACACCCTAGCCAAGCTCAATTATAGTACATGTATTTATTTATCTATCTATTTATTTATCTATTTATCTATTTATCTATTTATTTATTTATTTATCTATTTAATCAGACGGCTTTCAACATGATTGTAGTTCTCCTGCCAATATCAAAACCAAGCGAAATATATATGATTTGCCAACTTAATGTAATGGTATTAGTACGTAAATCTTAAAGAATCTATCGCTGCATGAGGTACTGTATGTCGAGTGTATGCGTATGCTAGGACTGGAGTTGATGAATTCAAATGTAGACACTTTTAAAGCGTGGCTTTAAATGGACAGTGATACTTTAAGCTGTTAATTGTCATGAGCAAAACTTCTTTAAGTTAGATTTGTGAGGCATACACAGGGTTTCTTTCACGTTCACGTAGTTTTATTTGCATTTACGATAGGAGACAAATATATGATAAGGCGGTGACTTGCAGGCAGCTGTTTGGAGATTGGAGGATAAAGTATATCTTTAAATTATTTTAATGGTGAAAAGTATTAATCGCTTTAAAATGCACGAGATTGCATTCCGATATTACATATTCAGTTGAAACTGTTCTATCAGATAGTATTTTATAGGTTGTAACATATCCCATATTGCTTGAGTACTCTTCTTGCAATTGGGAACGCACTGATAGAATTTTTTCGTCTTACTTTAAATGCTTTTGATTATAGATATGTATTATGGTAAAATAGAGTGACTACTTGGTGTCATGAACAATAGGCCCTTGCTAGGACCCTAGTAACAATCTGCATTACCCTTACAATTTTTTTCAGAATGTTTGGACGACGCTGATCAACCCAGTGCATCAGCGGGAAAGAGGCGGTCTCTACAAAGAGGGGATGGTAGTTTCAGTCTGGAGAAATGGCCTTTATCATCATCGGCTGCTTACGAGGTATATAATTGAACTATGAAATTCTTAAGCAAACAGGTATTCATGCAGGCTATAATCCTCAAGAATATCCAACGATTATGTGGAATTAACCTTAAATGCAGGGCCCTTTCGGTCCCCTAAGAACGAGAATATGTAACCGAGAAGAAACCGCGGGAGACAGACGTGTATACGATTTTCTTGATACGTCGTTTTTGTGATCTTCTTGTACTTTTATGAGAAGTGTGGTCTTGTAGGGGGATTTCTTTGTAGGTGGGACACTTTATTGACCCTGGAAGCGTTAAATCACAGAGCATGATGTTTGTCATGATTACAGCCACACTGGGCTGTTTTTATAGGAAAAAGCAGAAAATTTGTAAATTCTGTTTATAGTTGACTACAAAGCTATTTTCTTGAGTTCTTTAGAGTCAGTAGCATATCGAATAGTTAGAGTGTCTTCCAAATGGGACCAAGGGTTTGAGTTCTCAGATTTATTTCATTGAGGCGGACAGACAACGTACAAAGTTTGCACCGTCCTAGGAAGTAGCTACTGAAACATACAGTTATGCTTGTTAAAGTAGCTTAGTTAGACATAATACAATCGTGATTTAAAATGACTTTCACTAATGGTAAATCGATCCACACCACATAAAATACTTTTATTGGCTTACTGTACATATGTGGCGATGATGAGTACTGTATCATTTTAATAGCTTTATATTTCATGTATTAGAGTAGTATGTCGCATGTCTTGTGTCGTTTCCATTCTACGTTTAATGATTTTGACACCAATGCCTTACCACTGCCTAAGCACTGCCTCGCCGCTGCCAAACCACTCTCATCATATTTTTGTAAACTATTATCTTATCTTCAATGCATGGTACCTTGTAGATTGCACCTTCTGTGGTCTTTAAAGGTATTGCCTTTTGTTTCCGACATCTGTAACCGTTTCTTTGATATTGCGGTGTACGATTAGCTTCGTCAGAGCATATGGATCAACTTTTCTCACCATGGATATACAAAATGCTTAGGATTACTGTGTATTTTAGAGCCTAATAGTATGAGCGGATTTTATTTGTGATGTTTTATGAGCGATTGTATGAAAAGGTAATACCCGGATTTGGTTGATCTCCGCAGTCGCTTCTTTATTCTTTTGAGAATTAAGCGGCGTTACTTGGTAGCTTATATTATCAAAGCCACATTGCGTTATGTATTGGTAATCTATTGATTCTATCATTTACTCGCCTTCCATTTGGCTAGTAACAGTTGAATCTCTTGAATTTCCCATGTGTCTGACTTCCACTAAAAATGGTCGCAACGCAAAGTGGTATACGAGTAACCACGTATGATACAAGAAATTGAAGTACCTACTTCATCTTGATTGATCGGATTTGGACGTAATACCTCGCTTTAGCAAATTTTGATTGTTGCTTTTAAAAACCCAGTACTTTCAAAACCCAGCCCTTGTATATGGCTATAATTGCCATCGCATGAACATTAAGTTTGTTGCCATTGCTTTACAGTCAACCTCACAATCCATTTACCAACGGAGGAAGGGGTAAATCGCTGCCACTGGCTTTACCTTCCTTGCTAAGCTGCCTCCAATAGGCAGTGTGAGCTGGTTGCATATTATTTTTTGAGATGTCTATTCCAAATGGAACACAGGAGGATGCTATGTAAATATTGGGTCTTGAAGAGGAAAGACTCTGGCTTGGGCGCGATACGGGCTCGTGAGTAAATGAAGGACCACGGGGTTCTCGAACTAGCTTTTGTTCTGATCATTGAGGTTAAGGTTTTCGTAGCTTACTAGCCTCACCTTTTACACAAAAGTTGTCATCTAATGTCCGCCTTTCACTTGGCTGTTCAGGAATCGGTCCACGTAAAAGCAAGAAAACCATTGCAGTGTCACGTTTCATTGGGGCTTTTGGGCTAATTATTAATTACTCAGATTGAGAAAAAAACGCTGCAATCTGGCAGTCAGAGTTCTGACTGGTGCTTTTAATATCACATATGGGTATCAGTTTCATTCCGCCCTATTCGTGCTCTCTTCTGTCGATTTTGTACTCCGAGGAGTGTCAGATGAAAAAAAGCTATGGAGTACAAATATTGTTTCCATATTGAATTATGATATTTTATTTGATTTATGACTTGGTTACTATAAGGTATAGATAAACATTGTTGTAATTGAACGAAATAAAGATCTACATTAAGTTTGAAGGAGAAAATCACAAGTAGAAAACCAAAAGTGTTCAACAACGTCATTTTCAAGATAACCACCCGTCCCCCGAAGCTTAGACTTCGTAGCAGTTTTCATTTGCGCTGAAAAAGTGTTAAAGACGTATCCCGATTTCGAAATTCGAAAGTATAACTTACCGTTGAAAGTTATACTTTAGGCTGGAATCGCAATGGAACGCTATAGTTTCTCTCTTTGAATTTAGCCTCCCTTTCATTGAATTCATCTGTGAAACACGTTTAAGTATCAGTTCCCGCTTCGTGGGATCACCAAGTCGACGTCCAAAATCTCCGTAAAATACCTATTTATTTAACTACTTAATTAAAACGGAGCACAGAATCGGGCCGCTGACCGGAACTCCGATGTACAGCTTTCGCTGCGCATGCTTTGTTAGGGCTGTCTGTGTCTATGTTGTTGCTTAGAATTTTCACTTTCATTTCGCAGTACGTCTGGAGGATTGGAGGTTTAAAAGGAACGCGATGCCTGTCCTTTGACAAAAAGGGTTTTCTAAAAGGCTACACAGTAGCAAGCTACATTTCGTGCACTACCAAGTTGCCTCGTATGTCACACATAATTGGTAGCCTTCTACGTAGACTGTGTGCAACTTGAATTACTTTGATTCTAAGCCCCCTTTAGCTTACAGTGAATCATTAGGAGTGAAGATCATTGATCACACAGCTCAGATTGAAACATCATTCGCAAGGCCTTATCTCTTCATTGATTGCAGCTGCCAGATGCAAGTGCTGTTTTGAAATTGAAATTGAAGCTATTAAGTGACCTGATTGGTTTAGTAGATAGAAACATTTTGCATGGCTCCAAAAGCATGCGTTTTAAAGCTTAGTCGGTCGGTAGGGGGGTTGCAGTACAATTTTCTAAAGTCAGCTTAGTAGCTTGCTACCATATAGCCCAATAACTCATCAGCTCACCTTAGAGGTAGCCATTTCTTTTCTTGTTTTGCCAACAAATTGTTCTAATTCTGATTGAAGGTTTCGAAACTTGACGACCGTACATTGAAATCGAACACGACGCTGCTCTTAGTGGTCCATGGTGGAAGCATTTTAGACTTGGGACCGGAGGATGAGGATAAGGAGGCAGATTTCCAAACATTCAAGACCTGCATTGAGAATATGGCGAATTCACTCTATCCTGACTCGTCCCTAGTCCTACGGATGGTCAAGTGTCCAAATGTTTGCTCGCCAGTTGTCGAAATGATGCATGACATTGTTGTTTGCAGTGGAGAGAAAGGTACCAATTTTGACTAAATACAAATTTGGCATTTACTGTAGTGAAGTCCTTGGTAAAGTTCACTTGTAAAACGAATAATTGTTATTCAATTTTATCTCTTTGAGAAGGTTCCATATAAGACGGCTTTCGTGGCTCATGCATTGCTCACTATTTTCTATTTCTTGCTTACTTTACGTACATTGAGTTCATCAGTTTTAAAAAAGGTTTCATTTCACCCCACTTTTTTTGTAAGCCGTACCTATGTGAACCGTTAAGTATTTGTCTTGCTAATTTTGTTGGTAAGAACAAAGTTAATACGAATCACAACACACTAACCTCAAAAATTTTAACATTTCTTAATAGTAGTTGCTATGTCTTTCATTTGTTTTGAGTTTGTGGAGTTCCTTCAAGATCTCCACATTCAGGTGGAGTTATCTTTGTTAAGTCTTACGCACCTTGTTTCGCACCTCTTCTGCAAGGGTCCCTCACTAACAGGTTCTCTTTTCGGATAAGTGCCTCCGGCTCGCCATATTAAACTATTTTCTTTAACAAAGTAGTCTCTTTTTCGAATATCCAAAATAATAAGCGACGTCTTTACTTGAGTAATGTAGCAATCCAGCACCAAAGAAGTGACAACGTCGGATGTTCCTTATGCAATAAATGTAGGCTTCATAATGGGCGAGAGTGGTTAGAAGGATGACCAACTAGACAATGAAACTCAAAAGACTTGGGATTTAGAGCACGCCGGGAAATGAGGATGAGATATCAATGTGACTTTTGTTTCGAAATTTCAAAAATTTAAGGATTTTACTTATAATGCTGCAGTTTATATTATGTGATTTCATGGATTCGGTTAACTTTAATTACACGTATGATTTTCTTTCTTTTCTTAAAGATACAGGACAAGAAAACGTCTGGCTTCCATCCCATTTTCCTGCATCATGCGTTCCGCTGCTAGTCTATTCGTCTCATGAATTCCCAGCTGCAGTGTCAGCTATGATTCGACAAGCGAATATTGTGTATAATGAGTTTCTAGATTTACTCAATGGACAGGAGTTTCAAGGGCAGGTACGAATTGTGAGAGATTGATTCAATTTTACAGATATATAACTGTACTGCTTTTTACCGCTATTGCTATACTGTCTTAACGGAAGCAGAATGGGCGATAATCTTTCTACGTGTATCATAGATGACCATGGAATATGGACAGTCGAGGACTGAACTAGATTGTGATATTAAAATAAAATATCACAACATACTAATGCGACTGTTTCAGCGGGGGCGGCGCCTGCCACAAGAATTGATGTAGGTTTTGATTGCTTGCGGACGCCGCATACATGAATAGACAAAAATAATTGAACTTAAACTATGGAAATGCCCATAGTCTACCCAAATGTGATTGCAGACACTGTTAATGACGATGACCGTATTGATCAGCTGATCCCTTACTTAAACTTGCATAAGATGGCTGCGGAGCGGTTCTGGTGAACATAAGAATGGAAAGAACGCAGATTTTTGTTCTGGCGTTGATACGATATCCTCCGCTTTCTCTGCAAATATCCAATAACAAGGATATTCTTTGAGCTGATAGTCAATAGCGGAGATTTCCTTCACCAAATACTCAATAACATGGATATCCCAGAACTGATATTCAACGAAAGAGATATTCCTAAGCTAATATCAATAATGAGCGTATTCCAAATCTAATATAGAAAATATATCTAAAATAGAGATTTTCCAATGCTACTGTTCAACAGCAGATTGCTGCTGTTTTATACAGGGATATCTCTGGGGTATTACTGATCCGGTAATCTATAACAGGGAGATTTGTCAGCTAGTATGCAATGCTAAAGATGTTTCTAAGTTAACATTCAAAAATAGAGCTACTCCATAGGTAATATATCAAGAAGTATCTTACGCTGGTATACAATGACAGGTATATTTCTAAGCTAGTATTTAAAAACAAGGATAATCCGACTGTAAAAATTTTAATGATAGGAATATTTCTAATGTAA